>CM055338.1:7015965-7083523 GCA_029228605.1 Salix koriyanagi
TATATTACAATACAAATAAAACGTGTGGCCTTCTGCACTGTAGACATAGACTATAAGCACTGTTGCCAGGGACAGTGCCCGGGCGATTTTGCCCTTAATGAGCCCGTGCGTTTTATCTCTTGGCTGGGGGCTGTTTTCGTCTCTTCCTCTCGCACTTTCTTCACTTCGTCTGCTCGGTTGCTTCGTTTGTGCCAGAGAGAACGACGGGCTGTTTGGCTCACGGCTGGTCTTTCGGGCGAGGATGGCGGGTTGTGGGTTGGCTTCGGGTCGTTCTTGGTCTTCGATGAGGTATGATTTCGCCCTCTTCTTTGCCCCCAATTTTCGCTTTCGCTCGGTTTCTTTGCATTGGGTTCTTCGGTTCCTTTTTTTTTCATTTTTTTTCCATCTTCTCCCTCGATTCATCTTCTTTCTGGTGTGGGTGTTCAGTAATTCGTTGTATTTTTGATTTATCTGGTCTGGGTGTTCAGCAATTTGTTAGATTTTTTTGGATTTCTCATTGTCTGTGTGCTCGATTTTCTTGGGTTCGGGCTCGGGCTGCTTGCGATTGGTCGTTTGTGTGTGTTGGGGAGTGGGTTATTGGTTCAATTGGGTTCGGGTTGGGTTGATCGACGGTTTGAAGCTGGTTCAATTCTCGGGTAAACTTAGTGCTTGGTTGGTTTCATTCTCGGGTGCTCTCGGTTTGGTTTGATTGGCTGTTATTTGTGTTGATTGGGTTTAATTGCTCTCGGTTTAGAGCCTAAAATCAAATGAATTGATTATTGATTTGGTTTTGGTTGCTCTCGACTGATGGCTTAATTTCTATTTTGGTTTGCTTTGCTTTCTTCGTTGGTTGTGATCTGTTGCACCATGTCACTTCACATTAATTAATTTGTCCGTGCATTTTGCGGGGGTGCCATGCTTTTTTTTTGACTTCTTCTCTTTTTGATCTTTGGCTCAGTGGACTGCACCGCCGCCTTCCTTCCTCTTTTTAAGTCATTTTTTTCATTGTAATTGTAATGTTTATCTTTCCTGTTTTTGCTTTTTTCTCTCTCGCATATTTCTCTTGCGTTTCGTTTCCTCCGTACCTTCTTTTTCTTCCATTTTTCTTCTCGACTTTGCTTTGGATTTCTTGCGTCATTGATCCTATTTCTTTTGCTCTGCTTTCTTGAGGTTCTGGTCCATTTGCTTCTCACAAAGCTCGTCTGCAAAGACCTCCTTTCTATAGCAATTGTGCTCTGGGTCATCCTACTTTTGAGGTTAGTTGGCTTTTTACGAAAATCTTGAAAAATATTTGAATTTGTTGTGCTCATGATGGAAATTTTTTAGCGATTAGTTTGCTGATTTATATTATGGTCAGTGGGAAGTTTTTCGAGAATATTCATTAACACATACTTGAATCATTTTTTTAAGAATAACAAAAAGCATGTTCTTGATAGGTAATTAATTTCTTGATTGGAGCTTTCTTGAACTCTTTGTGACAAACTGGTGGGTTTTGCTTATGGTTTTCTTTAGTATTATTAATTATAGAGATGATGCTGAGCCCTGTTTTCCTTTCTTATCGTGAAGGAGAAATGATCAAGCTGTTTAAAGTGAAGGAGAGACAAAGGGAACTTGCTGAAAACGCCAATGGAAAGTTACCTATCAAGAAACAAAGTGCAGGAGAATTACGTCTTCATAAAGGTTGTTCTACATGTGCATCTTTGTCGCACCCCAAAAAATTTATTTAGTAATGCGGCGTCGTGGCAACTCTTCCCCGTGAGCGGGGGATTAAATGTCGAGGGGTTTCTCTATTTCGTGAAAAAGGGGAGTCGCCACCTAGTATTAATGGTTACTAGGAAACCTAAAAACTGGTCTTTCAGAGATTCTAGGGTAAGGGGCTGGTTGCGTAAAGGGAAGGTTTTAGCACCCCTAGTACGCCCTACCTAAGGTAAGCTGCTTGACGTTTTGGTTTGCTTATGATTTGCTATGACTTTGAAAATAACATACGTTAAAATAAATGGCAGATGGGATATCATTCCCGCCGAGTATTTTGGATATCAACCCCTTTTGGATTTATTTATCCAAATACCGACAGTGAATAATAGCATATCATTCCCGCTGAATATTTTGGATATTAACCCCTTAGGATTTATTTACCCAAATACCGATGGTGAATAATAGCATATCATTCCCGCCGAATATTTTGGATATTAACCCCTTAGGATTTATTTATCCAAATACCGATGGTGAATAATAACATATCATTCCCGCCGAATATTTTGGATATTAATCCCTTAGGATTTATTTACCCAAATACCAACAGTGAATAATATCATATCATTCCCACCGAATATTTTGGATACTAACCCCTTAGGATTTATTTATCCAAATACCGATGGTGAATAATAGCATATCATTCCCGCTGAATATTTTGGATATTAACCCCTTAGGATTTATTTACCCAAATACCAACAATGAATAATATCATATCATTCCCGCCGAATATTTTGGATACTAACCTCTTAGGATTTATTTATCCAAATACCGATGGTGAATAATAGCATATCATTCCCGCCGAATATTTTGGATATTAACCCCTTAGGATTTATTTATCCAAATACCGATGGTGAATAATAAATTCCCAAAGAAAAAATAAGATTTTTATATTTTTTTGAATATTGGCCAATACCCTTTGGATTTTACAAACATGTTGTAAAATCTCAAAATGCAAGAAATGAATTTTTTCTTTGCGAAATCCATGCTAAAACTCATTTTCTCTTCAAAACTCAAGATAATATATATTTTTCAAAAGAAAGACAATTTTTAAGAATATGCTAGTGTATTGGCCGTATGCAAGAAAACAACACATTTTTTCTTTAATAAAAATATTTTTGGAAAATTTGTATTTTTATTTTTTCTTTATTTATTGTATATATATATAGGGGTGAGGTCTGGCTGCCCACGACCTATGAGAGTTTGGGCTGCTGTCGCCCCACCCTTATTTGGAGTCCGGGCTGCCAGCCCCAGCTTGTCTCGAGCTGTCGTTTGTCGGCCCAGAAAGACTGGGCCGTAGGCCCGGACAAATCTTAGTGCAGGGCCGTCGGCCCTAGGGCAGTGTCGAGTTATGGACTTCGGCCCATGATTTCTCTCGGGCTGGGTTCCAGTCTCTGCGGGCTGGAACCCAGGTCACTTGGGATCTTGGGCCGGGCACAAAGCCCGGCCCTCCTTACTCAGGCCCAGCCTGCATGCAGGAAGACAGAAATCGTCCCCTGCATGCAGTGGCCTGAGGAAGACGATGAACAGGAAATTTGCAAATTTTCGAGTGTAATGAAAAGCGTACCTGTTAACTCCTTTGGGTAGAGGAGATCGTGGTGATTCTTCTGGTCGTTGTGGCGTCGGAAACGGTGGCCTGTGGTGGCCGGAAATTGCGTCGGAAGGTGACAGTTCGAGCTTGCTGCGACGGTGGATGTAGCCTCTACCTTCGCCTGAGATGATTGCTGAATTGCTGGAGAGGTGATGGAAAGTCTGTTGACGACGAAGGAGAGCGAGGTGGCTGGAGTTGGTGTCTGGCGTTGGTGAACCGAGAGAGAGAGAGAGACGGATGCTCCCCTGGTTTTAGAGAGAGAGGCAGAGTAAACAAGATAAAAACAATGGGGAGAGCAGGAAGAAGATTGACTCAAAAATTTTAGGTAAGTGATTATGCCATTCTCTCTATTTTCTGCGCCCTTAACACTATATTTCTCACTCACGTAAATCTCCTTTTCTTTTCTTCTTTCCTTCTGTTCTTCACCGTGCACTGCTATTTATAGCAGAGAAGACCAACGCCGAGGAAGGTAATTAGAGGAGCATTAAAGAGAAAGGGAGGAGAATCGGGAAGAGATCACGATTGACTTAGGGACAAATTTGATCTGCCTTGCTGTGATGGAGCTGAATTTGGGAAGAAAATCGATTTGAAAAAAAGGGAAGAATATTTGCTTGATCTGCTTCGCCGAGAGTGAGAATGAATTGGGAAGAAAATCAATTTGAAAAAGGAAGAAAATTTGGATTGATCTACTGTGATCAATATGGCGCTGAAAATTCAATGCACGCCAGTGCATGTTTTTTAAAAAAAGAATGCCGATTTGGAAATTACTTTAGGACGGAAAAAATATGATTTGGTCCTTTAAAAAATCTCTAAATGCACCCAATTGGATTTAAACTTTTTTATGCAATTAAATCCCAACAAAATTCAATCTCAACCTTGGCTTTGCGTGACTTTCTAATCTGGCCCTTGGCTCCTGATTTTCGCGATTTAACCCTCAAGCGGCCATTAAACTCCAAATTGCTCGATTTCGCCCTTGAACCCAAAATCTGTTTTTGAAATATCTTTTTTCGAAACATAAAAAAAAATAAAGAGTCAAAAATTGGGTAGCAACAATCTTCATCACTATCTTTAAATTGCTAATTATGATTACTTTTATTTAATCGTGCTGGAAAAAAAACATTATTTTTCTTATCTGGGTCTTGCTTGCTTTGTTAATATTTATACTTTGACCAACTTTCAGATACTTTCAAATTGTTAAATTGGGTAGAAGAGAAAGTTTTGATCTTTAGCCTTTTATGGTTGGTTAATGGGTTATCCTTCATGAATTCCATTACCATGATTTATATTATGGTCGTGGGAATTTTTATTAGGAATCTGTTTTTAATAAACAGTTTGTTGATTTTTAATAAACAGTTCACTTGCTGATTTTTAACATCATGCTTAGAATTTAAATCCTGCAGCAAAAATAGTGCATATATATTTGTAAATAAAGATGTTTCCTTTCATGGAAAAAAAAAGACTTTTTCTAGGACAATTTTTAGAAAGAATTTGAACCTAGGTTTCTTATGATGAAAGAGCAATTCTTGATTGATAATATGCAACAAAATCAATTTCGAAAGGATTCAAAAAGATGTTAAATATGTTGCAATTCAATTAATATCTTAATTACCAAGGGCTTGGTGAGAGATGATGTCTATAAAGGTAACCAAAGAAAGTAGAAGCTAAAACAAAATTAAGTAGCAAATGTTTTATCCTATATGTTTTATAAATTTCTTAGTTATATCTTTTTTATCCTATTTGTTTTAAAAAACAGCAATAACTCTAAAGCAATATGGCCATAATACATCAATGAAGCTTAATATGGCAACAAACCGTTTATTAAGAACCAGCTTAAGGCCAACAATGCAAAAATCTCAACCCAAACATATTCGTAATAAAAAATTCCCACGGCCAAAATAAAAAAATCAGCAAGCTAACTGTTCAAATTCTATGCGGCTTGGATTAAAAACTTTTTTCAAGCTATCAGTTAGCTAATGTTTTTATACAGGCTATATTATAAGAAACTGAAATATTTGAAGAAGTTATATTCTAGGTACATTTGACAACATTGATTAATGAAGTGTTGATTCTACGTTCAAAATCTTTCTAAAAATTGTCCTAGAAAAAGTTTTTTTTATGTTTTTATACAGGTTATATTATAAGAATAATTATTATTGTTGTTGTTGTTGTTGTTGTTATTATTATTATTATTATGTTAATAATGAAAGAAACAAAAACTAAATGAAAGACTAAAAATATCCCATAGACTTTAACAAAAGATAAAAAAAAAAAATCATTGTTATTACTGGAAACTGTCCCTCAAGCCTTTACAATTGTGTGTTCATACACTCTATTATTAGGTATAGAATATATCCTAACCCAAAACCACTTTTTACAATCGTATCTCGGGTCAAGGCTTGAGACATGCTAACTCCTCTTCATCGTGGCTGTGAATAAGTCTAGATGATGCAAGGTCTCTGTTGTCCAAGTAAAATTATACGTAGAGTCAGGGTGCTTGCAAAGATTGTCTGAGATTCTACTGTCTACTCATAATTTGGTTAGGCACAATGCATTGTTTATTGTAATATATCTTTAGATGTTTAGATTTCTTATCAAGGTCCGAAATTCTTTGTGTTATGTTTCTAATTTTAAATTCTGAAAATCATTAAAGTGAATTGTTTTTTCTTATTGCTTTTAGGAATCTCCGGGAAGCCGGTGGAATGCTCGAATTTTGTAAGACTCTTTTCGCTTAAGGATGCCATATTGAAGCTATTTCACAAAATCAGGGTTGGTAATGCATGGATGCATCTATGTGTGTGTGTGTATTTGTTTCATTATAAGCTATTTGTTGGCAACTTCACATGGAAATCCATGGGCATTGATTAAGTTGAATTATAGTATCGCACTGCGTTTCTAATCAATGATGTATTCAAAGCATAATGGTTAAGAGCTCACACTTGGTGTATTATATTATTTTGAGTTTCCTTATCTATAATCCATCTCTCCCGAGTAATAAACCTCTCGAAGCTCATTATAACGACTGCAAATGTGAGCTGCCTTGGTTGTGGATAAAATGCTATATTGATATACTCAAATTGATTAGAAAAAGTCTTTTTTATAGGGGGAAAGATTAAACAAATTAAACAAATAGAAAAAGCCTTGGTTGTGATTGTGGATGAAATGTTACTCAAATTGTGTGCAGGTTGTGTTATGGTAACATGGAATCTCCTGATATAGGGGAGACTACGCCGAAATTTCGTTAGAAATTTCAGCGATAGAAAAAAAATTCTCATGCTTCATCTAGCCTTTTTATAGGGGGGAATGATTAAACAAATTAAATAAATAGGAGCAAAAAATTTAGGGTTGTTCTTGATAATACTTCTTTTCTACTATTCATTGTTTCCATCTAAATGTTTCGTCTAAAAATTTGGCATGATAGTTTCCCATTAATACAATTTATCCCCCAATAATTGCACTCTTCCTTTTTTCCCTTCTTTCTAATGTCTACAATGATTTTTACAGCATATGGTGTTAATTTTTAATGGTTTCTTTACTGATTTGCTGCATATGTTCTTCCATAATATTTCCTAGAATTTTCTATTAGATGACTTAATTTCTTCATCATTTAATTTATCACCTTGCGATTCTTATTTTTTTCAGGAAGATTAACAACAAAATAAGATGTCTCATTTCGAAGAAGGGATTTAACTTCGTTCTGCACCTCAACATCCCTATATTTTGCACTAATGTACAAATTGTATAGTTAGCACTCTTTTGTCATCTTTTGTGACACTACGTATATTCCAAAAGATGTAACCTATGTTTACAAAACAAACACTTTTATGTTATGGTTCTGAACCTTTTATACAGACTGTATTATAAGTTTATCATTATTAATTTGATTATATGATATTATATACACAATAATGCCCGCGGCAACGCGCGGGCATATAGCTAGTATATATATATATCAGGATTGTCAGTTTCGTTTTGTTTCAATTGAAATAGCCAAAATATTTTATATCAGTTAAAAAAAGGAGATAAAATAGTGTTATTTTTATCTCGGTTTAAATTCTGGTCCATTCCCGATTTTTCAGTCAAATACCGGCCGAAACGTTTTGGTTTCGTTCCACCCGTTTCGTTTCGGCCAAATATTGTTTTTTTTTTAAATAATGAATAACTTTACAATATCAATCATATCTCTTAATTTGGCCGTTAGATTGAGATGAAATTTTACAAGGAGTCTCTTGATATATTTATATATATTATATTAAAATTTCAGAGCAAGAAGAGAACGTAATGATCTTGCAAGATTGATGATAATATTCTCGTAATATTATACATGTTCATATTTTTGTTTAGAAAAATTATTTTATTGTGTCTTTTTTGAGATTAAATTGCACAATTCTAAATAATTTTATTTTTAGACTTGAACTATTTTTTTTTAATTAATATATTTAATTATACATATACATAAACAGTACAACATCGAAACAACGTGCTAAAACACTCCGTTTCAATTGATAAAACGAAGTACCAACCGAAATGGTATAGACAACCTTGATATATATATATATATATATATATATACACGTTTAGGGTTCTGGATTTTAGAATAATTTTTAAGCAAGCTAGATAACATTTACTTGCTCTCATCATAGGATATTATTTTCCCACTTCTCAGTTGATTAATTCACCATCATTTACTTCCCACATGAAAGCTTGCTAGGGTTTCTTGAACAAAAACCGGCTTTTGACTGATCATAACTTGTTAGAAAGAAAGCTGCAATAATTACACAATAATGATAAGATCCAGACTTCACCAAGGACAAAAGAGTCTCCAACCATCCACTTAAATGGAATGATTCAATCAGAATGATAATCTCATTTGAAATGAAAGAAAGAGAGGATACGCGTAGACATGGCTGGCTAGAGCGATAATTCCAAAACGAGGGACAGTAGCTGTGATCGCACGTAAAAGTGGAACATCGATCATTCTAGCCATAGCGAAACCCATACTCATATGTTAACCTGATAAAGCAACGACAGCCATGCTGTATAATCAAACAAAGAAACAAACGTTTGTGTTGAAATCTATGAAAATATACATGTGAGTGGACAACTGGGAATGGCTGGGATTGTAAGGAATATGACGAACATTTGAGGGTCGGTAACATGTGTACAAAACAAGAGACAAATCCTGATATATATATATATATATATATATATATATATATATATATAAACAAAGGGCATGCAATAGAGAGATCATTGAGGGTTGTAATTAGGGTTAAATTTAGAAGAAGAAGACAAAGAAAAGGGCAAGGGAGGCAGGAGGATTTAGATCAAGTTTGAAAGGCACGAGACATGATCGAGAACAATGTATATATATATATATATATAAGAAAAATTAAACAAAGGGCATGTGATAGGAAGATCATTCAAGATTGTAACTATTAAGAAACTATCTTATCTAAAAGTTTAAGTTATTAGGTGAGATTCTAAAATATGATTTATATTATTTTCTAGCACACACTCTCAAATAAAAGGTTCTTATGCTTGAAACTTGTATATGCCCACAGTACCTTGTGCTTGATTTTTATCAAATAGAATGAGGGTGATGAAATTCGAACTTGTGACTGTTGGGTCAACAAGATTCTAATACCATATTAAATAACTATATCATCTAATATTAAATAAAATTATCAAATATAATTTATATTATTGTTAATTTCATAAGAAGAGGACAAAGAAAAGGGCGAGGGAGGCAGGGGGAGGAGAGGAGCAGTTCGGATATAGATCAAGTGTGAAAGGCACGAGACAAGAGGAGAACAATAAATGAGAGGTAAAGAAAGGGTGATGAGGCTTATGATAACCCTCTCATGATCGTCACGTCCATTTCAGTCCCTACTCCCAATAATCCTCCCAGAATTCCACGCTTCTTCTCTCAACTTTTCTTCTTCTTCTTTTTTGCTTTCCCCCTCCCCTCCCCGCTGCTCTACTACTATACCAATAGTATTTTACTTTCTCACTTTAAAAAACAAAAAAATAATAATATTTTTAGTATTTTAATTCCTTTTTAATATAATCATATATTGAAATTCACCTAACTTGGAAGATTGAGAAGAAAGTTATTTCACAGCCCTCACTTTTGTTTTTGTTAATTTCGCAATAAATTATAACACTCATTTCCTTGCCTATCTCTTTGTACATGTAGATGTGTAATGATCAATCCACATCTCTATGAAGTACTGAAACTCAAATTCTACTTCAAAATTAATTACTTTATTACTATTTCCTGCTACATATTTTCAACTAGCTAGGGCAACACTCTTTGCTATATATGAACAACATCTGTTCCCTATATTGTAAAGGCAGGAGCAACATTTTTTTGTTCACCTCCAGCTCTACGCTATTCACTTGCATGCTCCTTTCCTGTTCCTGCTAAGCCATCACCATATTTTTCAGCCCCATCATTTCAACACGCAATTTCCTTTAGAGGAAACGGGTGCGAGGGATCTTTGAAAGAATCTACTTTACTGATCCTCTTCTTCTGGTTTCTCTATCCAGTTCTGTCGCTAAATCTTTCCATTCAGTTATCCTTAACCCTACTCCTGTTTGCTCTTACGAAAATGTGGATGGTGGGTTACAATGATGGTGGTGATTCTTTCAATGGCAGGAAGCTTAAGAGTCTAGTTCCGAGACCAATACCCTCAACTTCAGCTGCTAGCTCTAGCCCTCCTTGCCTTGACAGAGGTCTTCATAATACCGATTTTCTTGCTCTAAATCAGTACCATCTAGGGCTAGGTATGCGTATTTCTTTTCTTTTATCTCTTTCTTTAATGAGCTAGGTGCGATCAGTTCCTGATGAATGTGGGTTAAAATACTGGGAAATGTTTGTTCTTCTTCTTTTTCTTTCGTAGCAAGTATGGCTGATCAAAGCATAAGGGAGTTCAACGCACAGCCAGTTGTAATGAGCTCAAGATGGAATCCAACACCAGAACAGTTGGGGACCCTCGAAGAGCTGTATCGAAGAGGGACAAGAACACCCTCAACTGACCAAATTCAAAGCATAACTGCACAGCTTCGTCGGTATGGAAGAATTGAAGGAAAAAATGTGTTTTACTGGTTTCAAAACCACAAGGCAAGAGAAAGACAAAAGCGTCGACGTCAAATGGAATCTGATTCTCTCGATGGTCACCAGCAACCTGGACATGGTAGTGAAATGTTTGACAGGAAAGAATCAGGTACAAATTAATTAAGACTCCAATATGAACAACCCTTAATCTCTAGAGTTATCTCCAATCTTGGGCTCGAAAAAGTGAGAAATGTTTGAAATGTATGGCTTTTTGTGAATTCCTTTTTGTTGTTCGTTAGAGAAGTTTGAGATGTAAAGTTGTGTATTCCTTTTGTTCTTCTTTTTGTCTGCAGGTGCAAGTAGGACAAGTTATGAAGATGAACAAACCATGAACTGGGCTCCCTCTACAAACTACAGTACACTATCAGAGGTCAATTCTTTCTTTTCTCTTTCTCCATAGAATAAGATTCTTTTTTTTGTCACTTAAAGTATATATTTAATCTCAAAAAAGGAAAATAACACAAACAATTAAGAAGGTTTGATGATGTCGTTATGATTAGAAGTTCATTTTTTATATTTTCTATTAGGTTTATAGAGTATAAAAAGATTGTGTAGAGAGACATGCAAAGGGAATTGAAGAAAACAACAAAAGCTTTGTTTGTTGGGAAATGAAAAGGGTTTAAAAGCTGCATTCTTTCCTTTCTGTCGGGGCTGCTGCTGTAAGACTAACTGGGTTTTTGGGCATTGAGCTTATCATCTAGTATTGATGGCATTGTTTAGGCCATTGATTAGGGCACCCATTTTAATTCAATTGAATATCTTGAAATCCTGATAGTGAAAATACAAAATGCCAACCCTACTAGTAGGAAATTGGCTTCTCACACTCTTCATGTTTTTTTTATTTTTTTTTAATGTTGAGGTTTGATAAATTCCAGATATTCCAACCGCAACCCCTTGTTATTTGAATGCTGTTTCATAGCCAGTAGCATGCATTCACATGCAAACAACACATTATTTTGTTACATAATAATATAAATTATATTCTAGATCTTTATTTTGAAATTTTATTTAATAGTTTAAATTTTAAATAAAATGAATTTTGATATGGTATTAGAGTTTTATTAATCTAGTGGTCATGAGTTCAAATTTTACTATCCTATTTTATTTGATAAAAATAAAACACAAGATAATATGGATTTATACAAATTTTAACTTTCACTTAAAAAGATATATTAAAGAATAATATAAATTATATTAAGATTAATAGTTTAATCTTTTATATTGAAAGAGTTAATTGTCGCAATGTTCAAACTTGGTGCGCCATTCAAATTCTCTCTTGATAATAAGAGAATTCTTTCTTGGGGACAATAAAATACGAGAATTCATGTTCTGTATGGTCTCCATTAAATTTCAGGAATCTGTTTCAATATCAAAGTCAACAAAAGCAGGGATGGCAGAGTACTGTAGACCTGATGGATGGATCGAGTTCGATGAACGAGAACTACAGCATAGAAGGAACCTCATGGAAAGGAACGCGACGAGGGAGACGATGCGGTTTTCTTGCCCATCTCCCACCCACCTGTCAACCACCATATCCAGCGCCGCCGCCGCTGCTACAACCAGAGCTACTCCATGTCTGTCAACACAAGGAGCGGCAACGGCAAGAACAATGGAGCCAGCAAATTTCATGAACATCCTTATAGCACCTTACAGAGAAAACGGGGATCATGGGGCCGTTACTGACCACTTCAATAACGGCGTCATCAGCGACGGAGATGATCGATGCAGAGACAGTACCTGGGAATCTCAGGCCCTTCAATTATTTCCTCTTCGCAGTGGCGGTAACGGAAACAATCTTGAAAGAATTAACGAGAGAGAGACTGATCAGGTTTCCGTTTCTACTGCTGAAGCCTTGAATGCTAACGGAAACTTCGCTCCTTGCCAGTTTTTCGAGTTCCTTCCACTGAAGATCTGATGACCGGCCAAATCAAGACTTTTATTTATTTATTTTCTCTTTATTATCATGAGTACCTTTTGGGGTTCGGACATTGTAATCTTGTTGGAAAATGGGAAGTGCTGTTTCTTGTTTAGAGATCAAGACGTTACATTCCGTAGCTAAATATAACCTACGCAATCTCTCTCTCTCCCCCTCTATCTCTCTCTCTCTCTTCCATGCATGCTACCTCTTTTCCCTCTTAAAATAACAAGACCAAAAGTAGAGACAAATGCAGACGTAATAGATTCTATATGTAAAGGAATAAAAATATCTACATGTACCAATATTTTTTTCTTCCAAAAAGAAATATTGTGTAAACTTATTTTTTTCCACGTGTTTTATACATTAAATTTTTTTTGGTAATGATGCTCCAAAACTTTAAAAGTATGTAATTTGAGTTCCTAGTCAAAGTTATAGAGTAAATGAGTGTGAGAGAAATTGAAGTAAATTTGAATTCATCCATTTGAAATAAGAAAATAAACTATAATACAAGTTACTAAGTGATTTGATCTTTGTTCATTAAAATTTGAAATTTCAACAAAGGTAAAATATTTATATTATCATAATAAAAAAAAGATTATCAATATTTTAATTTATAGTTTTTATTTTTAAGAAAATGAATTTGACACTAATATATTGATTTTCCCTTTTATTATTTGTAAATTGTATAAATTTAAGCAAAACATTGGATACTTTATATCCTATTAACCCGGATAGCATTGACTTATTAATAAATTTATGAAGAGCCTAAATACTTTATGTCAAATTTCACACCAACCCTTAGAGAAAATTAAACAAGCACCAATAATTTATCTCTCCTTTCACATTTGGTTCATCTTTTTCTTATTACTACTTTTTTAATAAGCTATAAAATTATTTGTTTTTTTTTTTTAATTTCACTCCTTTTACTTTTTATTTTAAATTTCACCCTCATTCTTTTTATTGCTATTTATTTTGTTTGGGATTACTCTGTAGATAATTGTTTCTTACAATTTCATCATCTATAGGTTTTATTTTCTATCAAATTTCATCCTCATTTTTTTATTGCTATCTTTTTTTCCTTTGGCATGCTTATTATATTTATATATTTTTTCATGATTTCATCCTTCAAAATTAAATTAGTTGAGAATTATGTTTTTTATTAAATCCGGTTAAAAGATTTCAAGATGTATGAGTTTTAGAGATTAGACCGAGTATAGAAGGTTTACATGAGTTGGCTTTTTTGTTTTTTTATATAAAAAAAAATCCCTTGTTCTTAGAGTTTTGTTTTATTATTATTATTTTTTTTGCTTTAATAGGACTAATTTTGGATTCATGACTAGAGTCATCAATTTGAAAAATTAATATGAGTTAACAAAAAGTTGTCTTTTGAAAAAAAAAAAATTAATTTCATCCTTTAAAATCTTTTTTTCTCTCTCACCTCTCTTGTTTTTCAATGAGTCTCTCTCTCTCTCTCTCTCCTCTCAAACTTGAGAATTAAAATTTGTATAAAATGAATTTTAAGATTAAAACATTAAATTGTAAGACTAAAATGATAAAAAATAAATCTAACAAAACTCTTTTGGCAAGAATCAGCTATAACACATTTTACATGTAGAAGAGAAAAAGAAAACCTTGCATTGTAATTTTTTACTAATTTTGTTGTATGAAAGTTAATTCTTTTTCAGCCATAAAATCAGTTTCTCTAAAAAAAACAAACTGAGATACTATTTTACGCCTTAATAATCCCTCAAAAAATAAATTCAAACAAATTATTGAACCAACTCCTAACTCAAAATAAGTGTGGACTGAAAATATTTTGAAGGAAAATAGAAGATTACGGTGTGAATCCATTAGACACTGTGTGTGAATAGTGTATTAACCACACTCGTTGAATTTTCTTTTATTATTAATGTCTGCAGTAATTTATATTGTGTTTGACATTTCTTAGAAGCAAATTTGAGCAAAGTTTTTGTCAATCCAAATGACAATTCTTTTATTACTAATCTTCAAATGTACTCTTAATGTGTTTTTGAAAATAAGTTTGTTGACAGAAAAGGTTTGTTGAGCAATATATTTGATCATGTGATAAAGGTAAGTCACAAAATACAATCTTTTTAGGATGAGTTTGTTATCTTGGATAAGATAATAGCGAATGCAAACCAAAACAACTATAGCTAAGTTCATTTGTGGTTCTAGAAGTTTTGAGGAATTAGAAAACTTTCTTTGGGATATAGAGCAATACTTTGATGTGGATAAAATCGGGGTTGACAAATAAGTAAACTTCACAATAATGTATTTGTTTTGGTGACACAAAGCTGTGGTGGAGGACTCAGATAAAAAAAAAAAAGAATTTAGAGCATCCCAAGATTGAAACTTGGCTTGCTTGAAACAAGAATTAAAAGAATAGTATCACTGAACAACATGTCTTAGTTGATTAGAGAGGATTTGAAGAAGCTTAAACATGACAAGTTGATTGAGGATTATATAAAAAAGTTCGATTCTTTGATCTTGAACATTAAGAACACATTTGAGGAATACAAATTATCGAATAAAAATATTAAATTTAAATATAATGATAAAAAAAAAAAAAAAAACCTTAATGTGAATGTGCGAGAAAAAATTAGAGAGGATGGGTTGCAGTGTCAACATGTTTTGGTCAACGTTATATAAATATGTCCCTACTTTATGTACTTGATTGTTTATTTCATAAAAAGGAGGCAATAAATAACCTTTAATTATGCACGCTAATCACCCCTTCCCATTTGTAAAGAACGGATCTCTGCACCCGAAAGTGGTGAAAGCAAAGGCTAGGCACTTGATTTCATAGTTTTTAAATGCTATTGGCTAGGATGGTTGATTGGTTGTCAACTCAATTTTCTTTTATATAAACAAATAATATTATTATTTTGTAAAATAATAATGAACTATTTTAATACGAGTTTTTGATTAAGTTAATTCTACATAACTTTTGTTAAAACCCATATAAATTTAAACCTAAAATACATGGCTAACGGGTCAAATAGTTAGGCGAGTTTTTTTATTATTATTATTTTATATATATATATATATATATATATAAAGTCATGATTTGTTGCTCATTCCTCATAAAGAAGTTAAAGTCAAAGAGGGGGAGAATGTAAAGCAACTACATGTGCTTATGAGTTGTGATCTCCTTCATGTTTATTTCAAGGCATGAAAAGCAATAAAGCTTATTATGGTGTTTTTAAAAGTATTTTTTATTCAAAAATATATCAAAATAATATATTTTTTTTATTTTTTAAAAATTATTTTTGATATCATTATATAAAAATGATATAAAAATATCAAAATTTTTTAATTTAAAATTAAAAAAATCAATTATTTTTAAAAATATTTTTAAAACTCCGTGTGAAACATGACCAGAAAAAAAAAGGTTGATTCTGCGCGATTTATTTTTAAGGCCTACATGGTCTTATTATGCTTCTAAAATTTCAGTGCATTCCATCGTGGTTTCAAACTAGTGATCTCTCCCAACAAAATGAAAAATATTTGTATATTGCGAGATCTCATTATACAATAAGATGATTTTAACACATGGTTTATTTTCTTGGGTAACATTTTCAAGAAATATGCTTGATTAAGTGTCTGTTTGGTATTACTATCATTATATTTTAAAAATATTTTTAATTTTTATTTTAATCTAGTTTTTTGTATTTTTAAATCATTTTAATATATTAATATCAAATCATTTTAATATATTTTTAAATAAAAAATTATTTTAATTACATTCTCAAATGTATCCTAAATACTAGAACGTAGATTGGTAAAATTATTTTTAGGCAAATAAAAAAGAAGCAAATAAGAATATACCCTAATTCACAAAACAGGAATTATTTTATTTTTTCAGGACAGAAGATGAGACAGGTGATTGGGTTGGTGTGTATGGAAATTGACAACACCTAAGACTACTACACATGTGGAGACTGGCAGCTTGTGGAGCAGAAATTTCCTTTCATGTCATCTCTCCCTTCCTATATTTTCGAGCTCTGTATAATAGCATCTCTCACCGAAAAAGGTATTAGAGAATTTAAATTAATAATATAATTTGTTGAATAGTTTAAATATAATATTTTTTATATTTATAATCTAATGGAAAAAAATATTTAGGTATATCAAATCTATTTTAATACATATAATATTTATATAACTATTTATTAATAATAAATAACTAATACAGGTACCATTAAAATTATATTTTTACATAGAAATATATTAAATAATTTTTAGCTCTTTTGATCAAACATGTAAGGATAATTCTTCAACTTAGAAATGTTATTTTACCTCTTGAATATTGATCTCTTCTTAAACCTAAGAAAATGAAGAATGAAAACTATATTTTTTGTCTTTTTCCTTTAATTTTTTTCTCTCTCTTCCATTGTAATTGCTATAATGTGAATGTGATTTCTTGTTTGATTATCATGAGGTCATGATATCGTGTCTGTTTTAAATTATGATTGAAATTATTTTTAAAATTTTATTTATTTAAAATGTATCAAAATAATCTCTTAAAAAAATTATTTTTGATATCCATAAATAAATATAATATAAAAATATCGAAAAAATAATTTAATATAAAAATATAAAAATTCTTTTGTTTTTCAAAACAATTTCAAAATGTAATTGACAAACAAAGCTGTCATTGTCCTTAGCTTGTCCTTTAATTTATTTATAAGGCCGTACGGAATTTTTGAGGAGATAACTATGTGAAGAATAATGTATGCAGCGTTTGGGATTTATTTTTTATTTTTCTAAAAAAGAAACAAATAAACACCTAGCTAAGCTAATTCTTATCCCATCATTTTATATAGTTAGCACATAAATAAACTACGGTAGAATATTTTTTACATGGGAGAAAGGATATGCTAAATAAGTCTAAGTATTATAATATGATCAATAATGCCATTTGATTAAGGGTAATACATTCTTGGATGCAGATCTATTGATGCTGCAATAATATTGTAAAAAATATTTAGATATACATTTAAAATTATTAAATAAAAAATAGTTAATTTCAAATAATGATTGATCAATGTTTATCTTATCTTATAGTTCAAAAAATCACTTTGAAATCTATATTTTTACACAGCTCATGTTAATGTATATACTCTGTAATCTATTGTTTGATTACACATGACAATAACTTTGTTGATATAAACATATTTAATTTTAATAAAGGTTTTATTTATATCCAATACTAATCAAATATTTTATTAAAAAATCTAATATTTGATGAATCTAAAGTAAAGATAAAGTTTCTAGGACAAAAAAATTTCGCAGAGAAAATTATAAATTTGTTATACTTATGAGATTTGTATTGCATCAAAGCATTCCTAAATATTCATAGTCAATATTTTCTTTGAGACTAGATATTAATTAGAGTTGTTAAGACTACTATATATTTTGTTTTTTTTATATAAAAATAAGCAATTATTCTAATAATTTGATATAAGAGAAATACCTAGAGTTAATATGTAGAAGCTTGTCACATAACATGTACATTGAACTGATTTGCATAACAATTTCATATGAAAAAATCATTTGTGTCTATGAAAAGGCTCTTGTGATGGCTATGTAAGTTACTCAATAAAAAATATTATGTTTTGATCATGTTACATGTTATCCTAATAAAAAATAACAAACAAACATATGTTGAGTATAACATGAACTATATTAAGGTATTTAATTAGTATATACCGAATTCATCACCCTAGATAAATTAAGGAGAATATTTCATCTATTCTCAAATAGTGCCGATTGTAAACTCTTGTGTAATGTGAAATGAAAAGTGAAAAAAAATCAAATTTTATTCAAAAAATCAATGACCATGATATTGAGAACATATATGATTGGAAAGAATAGACACACTTCATGCTATAACATATAAATCAGAACATTATTGATGAAGGGATAATAATTACACTAAGAAACTAGTCATTAAAAGGTTAAGTCAAACCACTTATGACTTATATAATATTTGGGAGTTTAAAATTGTATTTGCCCTTTAAATACAATTCAATTAATTGTTGAATTGATAATAAATTATTTTTAAAATTTATTTAATTCTATCATATTTAGCATTATGATTTATATTTTGGGCTAACTCTTAAGGCACCAAATGGGTCACAAACATAAGTATCATTGGTCATGAATTAAACTAGAATGATTTAATCAAGTATGACTTGATTGTAAATACGTTTTATAAATTGAGAAACAAAATATAATTTATACAAGGATATACAATTTTAGACCTAGAAAAATCAAGTGGTGACTTGGTTAACTAAGTTTATAAAAAAACCATCCTAAAATTATATATGTGATATAATTCAAGGGGGAAATTGATATTTTGACTTTTATAAATTTTAATGTTTTTCTATAAATAGAATGTTGTGTCTTTTATTTTTTGTGCAATAAGTCGTACAATACAAGACAATTGAAAAATATAGAAGAAAAGAGTTGGCACTAAAAGGTATAGAAATATCTCTCTTCTAAAAGGGTTTAATAAATTTCGAGTGTGAATTACTATTAGGAGTTGCATACTTTGATGGTTTGTGGTTTGTGACAACACATCCTTGAAGAAATTATTTAAAGTCAAAACGAGCATTTGATGTTTAGTGGTAGTGGAGTCACTATTAAACAATTAATGCTGTTAATTGCATGTTTAAATTGTTATTGATGTCAATTATGAATTAAATTTATATGCAAAATTAAGATTTCATAAAAACAAATTCTCTTATATATATTTTAAAAAAAATCAAAAACTTATTTGGTTAATACTCCATCAAAATCTAGCAAAATTATTTTATTGGAATCTTATATTATGGCTAAAATCTACAAGAGATTTCAAAAGGCAAAATATGTAATTAAATAGTTTTTGAAAAAATAAATAGAATTTTTAAGGTGGAAAGTATAATTTAATCGATCTTAAAGTATTTTATGATATCAATCAAAATCTTAATATAGTTTGTTTTCTTAATATGTGATTGTGTGTTTTTATGGTTGAATGGTTGTACTATTAAATAGGTCATGTGTGTCCTTTTTTCTCTATTTTTCTTCTTGGTTGTAAAATTATTTTCTCATCTAATTATCCTCGAATGTAACCTACAATTATGTAATTTAGTAATGTAGAAATTTAGCTAGTAAATTATATTTTGAAATCCAACACGAAGAAAGAATGTTGAAAAGAGGTATAACTATGGTAAAAGAATGTAATTATATTCTGACCACCTAATTTTCTTTGATAGATCAAGAGAATTATTTTAGATATATTTATAATAATATAATTAGAATGACAAATTAGGGGTGTGTGTGTGTCTCTATATATATGTATAGATAGATAGATAGATAGATAGATAGATAGATAGATAATTGTTATGTGTCACTACTAGAAAATTAAAAAATACAAACATAAATACCAACAACAATAATTTCATTAGTAAATTGTAATGAAATTTATTGATGGAATATTTCATCGCTATGTTCCTAGTATACATTGACAAAAAAAATAAAAATATATTGGTGTCCACTAACATAATTATAGTGGGAAAGAAAGAGTAAGAAAAATAACATATGATTTTTACAGACAATATTGCCAATAAAATAAACTCGTCACCAATATCAATCGGAAACTATCAATAATATTTTAAGCTATAACATGGAAAGTAACCTCCCCCCTCCCCCTCCCCCTCCCCCTCCCCTATTTCTTATTCTTCCTCAATTGTTTTCCATGCAAATAACATCAGACACCCCCTCTCTTTTATGACAAATCGAACTTTCATCATCATAAACCTAGCAACCGTAACATTTGGTATAACAACATTCTTGTACGGTTTTGACTTTTTTAGGATTTTCCTCATCAAGTAACCAAATATACTAATTTTTTGTTTTAACTCATTCTTAAAATTTTAATTTTGAATGTTATTTAATGTATAATATGAGGTTTTTTTTGTTTGTTTACTTGTTTTATAACTTTTTCCATATAAATATAATGTATATATGTATGGTTTGTACATGTTAGCATTTGTTTGATATTTTTTAAAATAATTATTTTTTGTGATTTCATGGAATTTATTTTGATTTTGTGACTTATGTGATTTGTAATGAAATAAATAATGGTTTATTTAATGGATATGTTTCATATATTATCAATTTTATTGTTGAGTTGAAAATTTTAGTAAATGTGGAGGAATTTGATTTTTTTTTATAGGAAATTGATAATGATTTAAGAGTACTATTAAAATAAATTGACTAAGTTTGGGTTAAAACAATGCTAGCTAATTTATTCAAATAACACAATTAATTAATACATGTTGTTATCAATATTCTATATAGAATATTATTTTTCTTGGATATGTCATAACCTGACTTTTGACCCTCTGTTTTTCTAAAATGTCTTTTCAAGAGAATTCAAAATTTTGTTTTCAATATTATTTTTTTGGAAAATTTAAATAATGAATAAAAAGGATATATATATATAAAAGAGACATACCTCTCTAGTTATAATGTAATAATAATAAAAAGACATGTAGGGGAAAACAAATCAAAAAAGGGAAAGTTACGTTGACTGAAGGACTAATTGATGAGGATGGAAAAATCCTCTTTTTGTCAACTACTCAGTCTGATAAGACAAAGAGAGGATCTAAAAAAAAAAAAAAATAAGTTAACACTAAGTTGCATGGATACCTCAAATATCGCGAATATAAGATGAAATGGTGAACTTTTCATCCATATATAGTAAGTTTGGATAAGTTGGTAGATTTCTCACTAAGTGATTAATGAGGCTAGAACTCATTGTCAAATCCCGTATTATTTCTTTTATACCAAAGGAAATCGATTGTGGTGGAAAGATTAAGGCAAGCGAGCAGGTGAGTGAACTCATTCCTCTTTTGAAAATTGGAAGACACCCCCATCGAGGAGTTGTTGCAAAGCTATATTTAGTGGTTTCATTGCAACTTTGTTGTTTATGGTTCCCTAAAAAGTGATGGAAAATAAATTTGTGAGAGTTTTGGTGCAGTTCCCATATGAAAGCGAATAAGACATGGATCAAAAGATCCTACTTTATTAGTTCTTGAGATAATTAGATGCATTTTAATTAATGATGGATCAATAATTAACATCATGATGATTCATATGATGTTGAAGATTGATATATCTCTAGATGAAATATCAAGAGTAGGATGGTGATTCAAGGCTTTAACCTATATGGATAATGTTTCACTAGAAAGATTTGTATCATGATTGATATTGGAGAGATGAACTCATCATCACTTTGTTATATTATCGAGGCAAAGAATTCCTATGATTTACTCTTAGGAAAACCTAGTTACATGAGAATTGTATGGTTCCATCAATATTGCATCAATGCTTTCAATATAATTGTTATGGATAAAAAAAATCATTATTCTCTATTGAAGAATCATATCATATAGATATCAAGTTCTACATTGAAGAAGATAAAGAATTTAAGCTAGAGGCTATATCTAATCCCAAAGATAAGATATGAGTAAATGAAAAATTAACAAAGTCATCCTAGGAGTTCATGCCAAATCCTTAAGTTTAACTTTTCAAGAAAGCTATACAAATAATAAAGAAAGAGTTAGTGCTAACATTATCAACCATGGTTGGGCTATCAATTTTAATTCTCACTCTTCATATTTTATATTCGACAAACCTTTATAGAAGTAATAAAATACCCAAAATGTAATTTTGGTCCTCGTGCCCAAAAATGTTTTAATAATTTAGGATATATGACAAGTATACCTTATAAACTTATATGCTTAGATGATATTCTTACAGGTAAAGTATCATCCAAATAAGCAAAAAAAAGTCATACAAAGAGGAAAATCAGTCTAACAACCAAGATTTAGAATAAGATACCAATCTTATGAGCATTTAAAATTAAGGTAAAAAAGTTTAAATCAAATCCTATTATGATTCAATTTTTTGAATACAATGAAGAAGAAATCCAAGATATGAGTGTTCCAAATCAAGACAAAAAGGAAAATGCTCATGTTTTAGTCTTTGAAAGGTTACGTATAGATTCACACATTTCAATGTTTGAAAAACTAGGTGATCAAATATCCATTTCTACCTAACTATAGAGCTCAAGGTTAAAGGCTTATGTTTTCTCCAAATTGGATCCAAAGTGATGAAAAAGAAAAGGTTAAAGGATAAAATTAAAATAAATCAATATAAAAAAGAAAAAAAAAATATCAATTTGTATTCATCATTTAGTCTTTGAAAATGATGACTCAGCTCATGAATTCATGACTAATCTTATAGACGATATATTATAAACAAAATAACAAGCAAAACTCTAAGAAAAAAAAAGAAATAAGAAAACATAAGCTTAAGAAAAAAAATCAAGTAAACCCAAGCAATCATCCTAATATATAAAATTTGAAAGACTAAAAATGGTAAGGCAGAGAAATTGTAAAATATAACAAAAAAAAACATTTTAAAAGACAAGAAAGCAATTTTGAGAAAGGTATGTTGATTTTGTTATAAATTGCAACAAAGTAAATTAACTATTTTGAAAAAAATTAAAATGAAAATAAAACTCTTGATTAAAATGCATTATATTTTATGGGCAAAACAATTAATCAATTGTGCATAAAATTATTAAGCTCTACACGAATCGTTAAGAATTGTCAATGATAATTGAAAGGACCAACCTGTTCTCAATAGTCAATATCTACTGTAAAGGCTTTTAGGATAAGGGATAATTTTGTCAAATTGCTATTCTATTGAATAGCGATTTATTCATAGAGTTACAGTAAATATCCTTTATTTTTATTTTTTTGTTAATGTACGTAAAGTATTTAAAATAGTAAAGGTACTGTAAATAGTTGGATCTAATATAGTTAACCAACTCCAATAAATCTATCCATGAAGTCATTCTGCCTCTTCTTAAAGGAAGCCTTAAAAGGAACACATTTGATAGTATTATTAAAGTTATTTTTTAAAGAATTTTTTGTTTAGTAATGTATTAAAATAATAATAAAAATTCAATCTTTTCAAACGACATGAATCCAAAAATAAGACTATGCATCGTTCTCAAACTGGTCTGGCCATAGGAGTGATCAGTGATAGGTAAGAAAAATATGAAATCAGTAAACCCACATGTAGTGTTCATGTGGAAATAAAAGAAATTGAAGAAAAATATTTTCTAAGAGCTTTATTTTATCCTTCCATTAGATATATTCAGTTTCCTTCTTCACTAGTTCATAGAATATTAGGATCATGATTTCTTAATTGTTTGTTTTTAGTTTATTTCCATTTGTTAGGTTAAAGGCTTTGATTTTGAATTTAGTATAGTGTTATTTAGATTGTGTGTTTAAAAATAATAAAAGACATAAGATTGATGTGGTGATGTGACTAAAACATGAATTGCTTGTTTTCTAGACTAAAGACTTAATAATTTCAATTTCCATAAAGTGTTTAGGATATTTTGGTTATGATTTGAACACCATTTTGCAAAATAAAAATTTATAGTCGGTTAAAAATAAAAATCAAAAGAATAAGAGCCAATTCAGTAAACAAAATAAAATAGACCCCATTTTGGTATCAGTACAAAAAATCTCAGTTGGTTTCATGTCCTTCTGAATTTATTTATTTTTTATTCCTTAGAATTTTAGTATTTCAATTTTTAGTTCAAAACCTCATTTTGTCTTACATTTCATTCCTTAGAAGTTGAGAGAAAAGAAAGAAATCACTAAAAAATGTTATCTTTTTCTTTTTTGATATTCTAACTACAAAAAAAAAAAAAATGACATTAGTGTTAAAGAATTGACATTTTTAAAGAAATTCGATGGAGATTGTTTTTATCTTTTATAATGCTTAAATCTAGTTTTGAATCAAAATACAATAATAAATAATAAAATTAGAAACAAAAAATCAATTAAAAAAATTCAATCAAATAGACTAATATATCAAACAAGTGATCTAGGTTATGAAACTAATATAACCTCTTAAAACAAAACAAAAAAAATGACTCAATTAATTAGAGTTAAAATATCAAAACAAACAAAAATATCATTATAGAAAGATATATATATATATATATATTAGGAACTCAATTTAACTTTGAAGTTTATTGGTAATTATTTTGTTTTCGAGTAATTAACCCATGGGGGAAAGTAATTCACCAGAGAATCATTTCCCCATTGAAACGAATCATAGCAAAGGCTGCCTGGTAACAAAAACGAAAGTTCTTTAGTGGGGTACAAGTACAAGTGCTTTTGGCTGAGCTTTTCCTTTTCCTCTGTTCCTCCATGTCCGTAGCCATGCATCGATTAATTATGTTTCTAATAAAAAATTAAATTTAAATTTTTTATTTTAATCGATCTATTTTTAGTATTTTCATATTATTTTTATGTGCTAAAATTAAAAATATTTTTTAAATAAATTAAAAAAATATTATTTTAATATTTTTTTGAATGAAAACTATTTTCAAAAAATAATAAGAAAAACTTTCTAAACAGGCACTTGTTTACGCTAATGAAACTTTTAACGGCTTAGATCTCTCCTGTGCTCCATTACACGACACCTATTCCGACAGAATCTTTTTCACCGAAGAGAATTTTGTTCGGCGCACAGTAAAAGTGAGAAAATATGTAATTCCAGGATAGAAAAGAACATAAAAGAAATACTGGTAGGGAAAGAAAAGGAGAAAAGATACAGAAATTATTTTTCCTGTCCATTGCTTGCATTACACGACAACTGTTCTTGGAGCAGTTTGGAACAAGTTAATTTTGTTTGGATTGATGTTTTGTTTTATCAATTAGAATAAAATATTTTAGTTTTTAGAGCATTTCGACATGCTATTTTAGAGTTATACTGTTTGTGTGTGTGTGTGTATAATTAAATATATTAGTTCAAAAAAAAATTAGTTCAAATCTAAAAATAAAATTATCTAGAATTGTGCAATTTAATCTGAAAAAAGACACAACAAAATAATTTTTCTGAATAAAATTATGAACATGTAAAATATTACGAGGATATCATCACGAATCTTGCAAGGTCATTATATTTTTTGATTACTCTGAAATTTTACCATAAGATATATATATATATATATATATATATATATAGAGAGAGAGAGAGAGTTCTCGTAAAATTTCATATCAATCTAACCGTCGGATTAAAAGATTCCATAATAAGCAAACCATTATTTGGAAGTATTTTTTTATATAAAAAATACACTTTTATTTTTTTAATTAATTAGTTTTGGTGTTTTCAATAAGTACTAATGTCAAAAATGATTATTTTTTAATATATATATATATATATATATATATATATATATATATTTTATTGTGATGCATTCAAGAATAATATGAGGATATACCATGATTAAACTATAATCATCAATTCTTGGTGGTGTTATGGAAACTACTTCTTTCCTGTTGAAAGTGTGATTAAAGTTGGTTTTGAAAGTATTTTTTGTTCAAAAATATATCAAAATAATTTTTTTATTTTTGAAAAATTATTTTTGACATCTATACATGAAAATGATTTAAAAATATCAAAAAAATTTATTTGAAGTAAACAATATAAATACAAAAAATTCATTTTTTATCAAAAATATTTTTAAAACACAGTGTCTAACACCCAATTGGTCACTAGTTTCTTCAAAGATTATAAATGTAAAATAGGATGAAATTTCACTTTTGTTGGTAACATTAGGTTGTAAGCCACCTCTTATACCCTTGGATTCTGGTGGATATTTTATCTCCCTAAAAGATTGATAATTTTATTCTTGGTATTATTGGTTGATTGTCAACTCTATATTGTTTTTGATTTCTCAAATTCTTTCCATAACAAAACCTCTCACTCTTTATGAACCATCTAGTATCGAAGTTGTTGGGTTTCTCGAATATCATAAGCACAATGCAAATAATAAAACAAAATTATTCAGAGTTCCTAGGATCTCGTTAGACGAATCTAAAGTTAGGGATTTATTACCTGAAAATTTGATTTACTTCGTTTTGAATAATTCTTTAAAGGCTAGGTTGTTGCAAACTACAAGTCATTCAATTGTTTGACCTTTAACTGTAATCCACATGATCACTAGTGAGAAATCTTTTAAATCCCTATTTAGGAGAGAATAATTGTTATATCTATAGAGCTAGCTCTCTATTCTATGACTTATATATTTTTTATGTTTAATAGATAATCATGTATGAAATAAAAGTCATAACTTACTATTTATAGAAAAATACAAAAAACCTTGTAAATTGACAAAATATCAATTTGCTGCTGAATAATATCCATATATATTAATTTAGGATGATTTAGAAATTAACTCAATTAATCCTTTACTTCATTTTTCTAGATTTAGAAACATAATATTTGTATTAATTATATTTTAATTTTTAAAATATAGTTAAATCAAGTTATACATAATTAAATCATTCCAATAGAATTTTTTAATTATGGTTCTTAATCTAGTGTGACCATAATATAAATTATAATTTTTTAGTATATTAGGTTTCTAATATGTAAACCATTATATATATTATAATTTTAATTAAATAAAATTAATTTATATTTGAAGATGATATGACACGTACTCTAAAGTTGAAATTGCACCATTAAATTCATTAATCTAATATTACATAAATATTCAAAATAATACAAGCACATATTCATATAAAAATATTACTATCAGATATAATAAACTAATTTATTGTTATTAGAGGATAAAAAATATCATAAAAGAAAGAATAGTAAAAAGTAGAGAGAAGAAAAGACACATTAAATTGTTTCTCTTACTCATTACTTGCAGTACACTATTTGACCGAAATGGAATGGAGAAAATAAAATTAGAATGTTTCAGCTGGTATAAAAACAATTTTATACAAACAATTTTATTTTATCTTATTTTTTTAATCGGTACAAAAATGATTTCAGATATAATTTCTAGAAGAGAGTGAATATTGTTAAGGAACCAACTTCCCTAAAAATTTAAGCTGTTAGATGAAGCCCTATAATATGATTTATATTATTCATTAATACACCACTCAAGTGAAGACTCTTTGTGCTTGAAATTTACATAGACCCATACTACTTTGTGCTTGATTTTTATAAAATAGAATAGGGGTAATGAGATTCGAACTTATAATTGTTGGGTCAACAAGATTCTGATACCATATTAAAAAACTATATATCATATTAAAAACCAATCTCATCTAAAAAATTAAAAAATTAAGTTTTTAAGTAGATATTTACTTAACAAATCTTACTGTCTCTTGAACTTTCTGTGGTGGGTGACAAATGTTTTTTCATCGTAAAAAGACGGTTGCTTTTCATTATATGGAAGCCAGAGGGAAAAGCAAAGAAGAAATGGCAGCAAATGTAGTTGCAGGGTGGATAGTCGTGGGCAACAGAGTACCGGAAGGAATCCGCTACGGCAGTGAGAAGTCTTTTTTATCGGGATGCAGACAGTAGCGTCTCCCCCACTGATCTCTCTGACATGACCTTGAAAGCTGTGCAGTTTGTCCATCGTCACTCTCCCAGATGCACCCTAAAACTTTGAAATTAGGGTTTTGACAGTGAAGAGTGAAACGACATTTCACTCTGACCTCAATGAATCCAATCGGCAATGGCCCCCATCTCAACCTAGTTACTCGCTTTTCTGAAAAATCAGCCAGTAAGACAGTAACGTTTTCCCACTTCTTAGCTTTACCGTCGTATTTTTCTGCTCTATAAAAACCATACTAATTACAAGCAACTTTAAAGAAGAGAGAGAGAGAGCTCTTTCTTCTTTGCTATCCTCGAACTCTACTCCATTTCGGGTGTTCACCAGCTTCCCCCAGTCTTTCACCATGGCAGCAATGCTGATATCTCTGCTTCCACTTCTTCTCTTCATTTCAATATTCTTTCCCATTTCAGGTGCTAGCTTGTGCCATCTTCACTTCCAAGTCCTTTTTGCCTGCTTTCTTCGCACTAAGCAAAGATCTAGCTTTTAGAAATGTTGTTTTAATTTGTCCTAGATCATACCATATTGCTTGAAACTGCAGAATATTATGAGCTTATTTGCTCTCTTAATTATTTCTTAAATTGTTGATCGTGAACCTTCTAATTATTTCTCTCGCTGTATAACGTAGAGGTCTCATCAACTACAATAACACTACACAACAAGTGCGCTCATCCAGTGTGGCCAGGCATCCAACCAAGTGCAGGAAAACCCTTGTTGGCCCGTGGAGGCTTCAAGCTCCCACCCAACAAGGCATACACTCTCCACATCCCGCCACTCTGGTCCGGCCGTTTCTGGGGTCGCCATGGCTGCTCCTTTGATGCCTCTGGCCGTGGCCGTTGCGCCACCGGAGACTGCGGTGGCTCCCTCTATTGCAATGGCATTGGAGGCACCCCACCTGCCACACTAGCAGAAATCACCCTAGGCAACGAACAAGATTTCTACGACGTTAGCCTTGTAGATGGCTACAATCTTGCAGTCTCAATAACTCCATTCAAGGGATCCGGGAAATGTAGCTATGCAGGGTGTGTTCGTGACTTAAACCTGATGTGTCCGGTAGGGTTACAAGTCAGGTCAGAAGATAACAGGCGGGTCGTGGCTTGCAAGAGTGCCTGTTTTGCTTTCAATTCTCCGAGGTATTGCTGTACTGGTAATTTTGGTTCCCCGCAAGCTTGCAAGCCAACTGCTTATTCCAGGATTTTCAAGGCTGCTTGTCCGAAGGCCTACTCCTATGCTTATGATGATCCTACAAGCATCGCAACTTGCACTCGTGGAAATTATCTGGTAACTTTCTGTCAACACCGCTGATGTGTGAAATTTCAGTTTATTTTGATAGTATTATAAATTGCAGAGGCCAAGTTGTCCTGCTTCAGTGTAGTGTTTCAAAAGATAATGAATTATGTTATATGACTAGTTAATATATGGTAATGATCTTGATTGAGCTGGCCAATGTTTTACTTTGAGGTTATTGATGCATAATTTCTTATCTGCTTTTTCCTTACTTTTTATTTTTATGGTTTTGATGTTAATAAATAAAAATAATAGCTTGATCCATGAAAATCAAACTCGAATCATATTCCCAGACATGTTTTTATATAGAGCTACTGTTGTTGCAGATGAAGTGGTTCTGGATCTGCTCTGCTTTCTAGGTGAAAATGCATATAAAATGCAATAATTTGTTTCCACCTTTTTTTTGTCTTTTGAATCCGATTTAGCATTCTGATATGAACAGTTGAAAAACTATTTTTCTTTCTTTTCCTGTTTTCTTTGCCTTTGTGGTCATTGGATTTGTAGAAACAAAGACCATGGGTAGAAAAGGTGGCCTAAGCTCAAGATAACAGGAAGCAATCTAAAAACCAAACGAGGGTATCTAATACACCATCTGAAAACATGTTCTTGCAATAACATAGTTTGAATGAGTATCAGGTTGGAGCAGTGTTGTTAATTTGGTTTTGTTTCGGCTGTTTCAGATAAAACAACGTGCTTTTTATCTCGTTTAAAATTTTAGCTCGTTTTGAAAATTCTGCTTAAATTTCGGCTGGAACGTTCCAATTTCATTCAGTCGGTTCTGTTTTGTCCAAATAACATTCTTTTAAAATAATGAATAATTTTACAATATCAATCATATCTCTTAATTCAAAGATAAAATTTTATGATAAGTCTCTTGACATATTTATGTATATTATGTTAAAATTTAAGAGCAATCAGATAATATAATGATCTTGTGAGATTAATGATGATATTCTTGTAATATTATATATGTTCATAATTTTGTCAAAAAAAAATATTATTATTTTTTTAGATTAAATTATACAATTTTAAATAATTTTTAATTTTATATTTAAACTAAATTTGTTTATAAATTAATATTTAATTATATATACAATACAATCCTGAAACAGCACACTAAAATACTTCAAAACTGTAATATTTATTCCAATTAAAAAAGTAAATATCAACCAAAATATAACTGATAATATTTCCGGGAGCAATAAGCTCATAAACAGCAAGAGATGTGCCACTCATGAGTCATGATTTGTGCTAGCTTGTGTCTGACAGATCAGCCTCCATTGTTATGGAGCTCTGGCCATCTTTACTGCCAGATGTTTCACAATGCCCCCTCAGAAAACACTGGGGCTATATATGGAGAAGCTTTCACCGACCCTCTCTTCATAGGCCGTGACCCTCTATTTACTCCAATGGCCGGGAAAATATCCAGGACAGAAAAGCATGAGTGGCCATTATTTCACCTTTGAATACACTCTGCTTTTTCGCTGTATGTGCAGATTCTTTACCTATCATGTCTCACGTTTTTCAAAATAAATATTTAATTTTTTTAAAAAAATATTTTTAAAACGCAATATCAAACAAGGTATAAAATAACAAATACTTTCTTTTTATTATACAAAGGATGGGTTTTGAAACAGTATTTTTCATTGTTCATGAAGATTCAGATGCATTGGGAATTGGAATAGTAAAACGTTAGACTAAGATAAGTATAATTTGCATGCTAGAACAACAACGAACTGACTTTCGCCGAGTGGTTAAAGCGTGCGCTGCAAAGGTTCTTGCAAGAGTTCGAATCACGCCAGCCACAGACACGGAAATGGAATTGCTGAGCAACTACGCAAAGAGATGATTTGGCCGAGTGACTAAGGCGTGCGACTTCCCCTTCCCCCGTAGCGAGAGTTTGAATCTCTCAGACTGCATTTTCAAACAGAAATGAACAGTGATTTCACTGTTCATTATTGCTTGAAAAGTTTTTTTTTTAATTTTAAATCACGCTTCTTTTTTTTATTTGTTTTTTAATAGTCGGGTCCGGGCCAGCATACATGCAACATGATTAATCTTTGAACCTACTTTTTTTAACATTTTTTTATGTTTTTTTCCCACTTATACTTTTTTTTTTCTATAACCGGAGTGTATAGGTCAGTTTACGCGCACCACGATTTTTTTCACACATATACATTTTTTTTTATCTCCAGACCCACTTCTTTTTTACATTTTGTTTCCTGTTTTTTTTCCCATTTATACATTTTTTATTGTTTAATTAAGTAAATGTTTATTATTATTTCTTTTGTTTTTTATTCTTCAAGTTAAATAATTTCTTCAAATATAATAATTTTTTTTTTGTTAATATTGTTACGTAAGGAATTTTCTAATTATTATAGATAAGACATGCTAAATAATGATAATGATTATTTGTAATCTTTTCTTTTAAGTATGTGAGACTAATTATATATTTTGATATTTATTTAATATCAGCACCTTAATATATATATATATATATATATATATATATATATATATATACCATATTTATTATTTTCAAAGAATAATACTTTACGAACAATATTCTAAAATATTTTTAATATAATAATATGAGCAATCAATTTTACAATCAGTTTTCTAAATAGAAAAAAACATAATTTCTAACAGATTTTATCAAAAGAGTTTTAGCAGTAACAACATTCAATCGCTTCTTTGAGGAAAAAAAAAACTTGTTTCTAACAGATTTTATGAATTATAATTTTACTAATTAAATATTAAAATAAAAAAATTACAACACGCACAAAATCAATCAGTTTTCTATATAAATAAAAAAGTTCAGCGCATTGCGCGGACAAATTCCCTCGTGATCCTCTATTTGAATTTCAACTTCAAAGGGTCCTAAAATCACAAAAATATGGTTTAATATCACCCAAACACTTTGTTATTGTAGTTAGCCTTAAAAGAAAAACCAAAGGGTGCCACAAAAACAACACACATTTTATATATAAAAGAAACTTCATCTTTCTATTTAGGTTTTTTCAAACTTCGAGAGCAATGTCCTTTGTAGTTCTCATGTTTTTTTTAATTATAATATTATGGTCCTCCAATTTCCAAAACTCCAAAACAAGTCAATTGTAGTTAAAAATATTATTTCTTATTTCCAAGTCCATTATTTGAGAGATGAGAGAGAGTTGTTAAATTCTTATGGTAAAGGGAGAAAATTGATGTTGACATTGATTTTAGTAACCAAAATAATCAATCCTAATATCAATGACTTCATTTGGTGAGATAAGTTCCATTTTAATGTATTCCACCTTCAAATTGCCTAAAAAAATCTAAGTTTAGGAGATTTTTGGTTTTGAGTTAATTTTAACTTTTTATGTCATTTTTAGGTTTTTTAGGTCATTAATGGGTTATCAAGATGCCTAGGGTGTTTTATAAATGTTTAGGGTCAAAAACAAGTTGCAAAATAGGTTTCTAGGTGAAAAAACCATCAACCCTGATTTATTCTTTTGCCATCACAATAGTTGCAATTTAGGGAAAAACAAAGGATATGTTGTTTGCTTTGATAGAGAACACATTGTCTAATAAAACTTTAGGTGAACGACACGTCTTCTATCTCATTTGCAATTTAAAAAAAAAAATTAAAGCCCTCACAAAGATCAAAATTGAATAAATAAATAAATTAAAAGATGACTATAAATCTCTTATTGTGGGTGGAATTACCAAAAAAAACTAAGTTTAACAAAAAGATCCAAATAAATAATAAAAAAATAAGGATGGAATTGGAAAAAAAAATAAAATATCACAAATTGGTATTAAAAGATATAATTAAAAATAAATTAGAATTTCTCAAAATAAACACTATAGTTGAAATCTTAATAACTAAAAGGGAAAGCTTTAAAATTTTGCACATGCAACATGAATTTTAGGGGATAAGAGAGAAAAGAGGAAAAAAAAAGTGGTCCAATAGAAAAAATATGACATGACAATTCCAGTTACATAGAAAAAGATTTTTTGTGTTGCCTAAAATGCACAAATGCCTTTCACAATATGATAATAACAAAAACAATATAAAAATACAGAAAAACCCTTGGATGACAATTGATTTTTTTTTCTTTAAAGAGTAATTAAGTCATCCCAATAGGTTTTAGAAAGATAAAAGATTAAACTATCTAAAAAATATTTAATACTGACATGTGATCTTTATAAAAAGAGCACAATAGCCAATTTAAACAAAACTATCATTACAATGTTCTAGATAAACACTATTTTTCTAATGGGTTTTAGCTTTTGTTAATTATTCAACTTATATAGCTAGCTTAAAATATATTAGTAGTAGAATTATTAGGAAGCTTGAACTTGAGAGGAGATTATTTTGGTCTACTTTAAATGTTTTATATACAGAGCTATTTTATGGAGATTGATTACAAGTTTTATTTTTAATAATTTTTAATTTGATATATTATTTTTTAATTTAATATTTTTCCTTACTTGAAACCTATATGTTGATGTTTTATCTATTGAATTTGCAATAAAATTATACCTTATGGCAAGTTACTCACTTTCAACTTTATATATATATTGGTGAATCTAATAATTTTATATGTGAAACTAATGTATCTAATAGTAAAGTTTTATGAACTAAGATTTTGCTAAATCACACTAAATATTTGAATTTATATTTGATTTTAAATTATTGTTTTGTTTCTGTGGCAGTACAAGAATTCTTTTACATGTAAGACAATAATGCCCACCCTAAGGAAAATTCTTTAATAATGTCATTAAACTCTAATTTATTGGATCAAATCTAAAATCTCTTGTGATATACCGTGGCTACCTCAAGTTTCAAATTAAGTTGTATAAGACTTTTCTTGTCTTGTCTCGGTCAAGTTTACGACTTAAAAGGAAACTCAAATAATTTTTTAAAAAAATGATCTAATTTTAAAAGTATTTTCAATATGATATTTTTTAATTAAATTTTGAGATGACAACACATTAAAATAACTTGTGTCAACCACTAAAACCACGAATTCCATTGAGTTTAATAAATTTTATTTTGAAATTTTTTTAATTAATTATATAATGAAAACATATAGGCTTGCAAAACAGTGCAACAACTCAATCTCAAGATTTTTAATATAAGACTATAATAATCCTATAAAAAATAAATTGAAATAAATTATAAAGATAAATTCTCAACAATTATGTTTTTTATGAAATAATTTTTTTATTTAATAATATAATAAAGTAAATAGATGCTAAAAACCAAAGCACCAACCCAATATTAATATATTTTAAGAAAATCATGATAATTTTATAAAATATAAATTAAAATAAATTATGAAGCTCAATTCATAATAAAATTTTTTTCAATTTTTTTTTTATTTAGTTAAGTTAAGGATTTGATTTGAACCAAAACTTTCATGGATGAGATTGTCATGTTCGTGCCCTATTAGATGTGGGATGAGAGTGGCATGTTCGGGCCCTATTAGATGTGGCTAGCATCCTTGTGTTAGATCTCATTTAGCATAGCAGTAAAATGTTTTTTTTTAAATAATATTTATATATTTTTAAATGATTTTAATGTTTATATATTAAAAATATTTTCTAAGAAAAATAAAATATATTATATCAATATATTTTTTAAATCAATTAAGTTGCCGTGATGCATTTTATACTTATAGGAGCTAACAATGACCATGTGCTTATCTCGGTTAGATCAGCATTGATTCAAAAAATAATTAAATAATTGAATTGTGTTGAAAATTAGATAAACATGAATTTGATGATTAAGGGTTGAATTTATGGATAAGAACGATGCAGATACACTAGTTTTTTTTTTATGTTCTCTTTTTAATTAGGAAGGTGACTTAGTCTAGAATAACAACCTCTCATAAAAAATACATTTATTTCTCTTTTCGGAACAAAACATACAATGATTACCATACCAAACTTATTGCGCAATCAAAGAATATAATCATTATCAGAATTAACAGTTTTACCAATAAAAATATTCATTGGTATTTAAATTTTTTATTTGTTGGTATTTATCTTACCGATGTTCTCATGGATGGAAATCATTCGTCGATAAAACCCTCCCCTCATTTGTAATTTCTTTTTTGTTAGTAATTATGTCAGTATTGAATATACCAATGACTATTTAATTTATTGATGGAAAAAACATGACAAAACTAATTATTAGCTCAATTAACTCAATATATCCATCGGTATATTAAATATATCATCGACAGAAACATTATTAGTGATTCCATCAGTCATATTTTGTCGGTAGTGCTATTAGTGAGTAAACAGTAGTTATGAGATTTGAAATAATTATTTCTAATTCTCTGATAAATACTGATGGAAAGTTAAGTTGTAATTTTGTTACTAATATTTTAAAAACTACAAAAATATTAATAATATCATCTCAATATGATTGCATTTGTATAAGCATTTAACACAATTCGATCATCTCAGCATGAAGTTTGGTTGTCTTGTCACATATTTTATAGGCTAAAGTTGTCTGAAAATCCAAATTTTGCTTAAACAAAACCGATTTGGATGAGGTTCCAATGGTCAAAACACTATGGATCGTCTGCAAATTCTCAGTCATAGTGTTAGAGAGTTCATAGACCCAATTTTATTGGGTCCACTAAACAATCCTACCTTCAACCATATATCTGGATGGAAACATGGATGAGTCGAAAGATCATCCCTGTATTTCTCACTCATCCAGAAATTATATGTTTTCTAGAAAAAAAAAAAAGAAAACATGAAATAAAAAATCCAATGAAATAATAGCTTAAGAAAAGAAAATGGTGAAAACCAACATACAATGAATTATTGAGTGCGGCTACCCATATAATTTTATTACACTTTTTTTTATTAGTCACTACTCCACACATACGTCCTAATAAAACCTTCACTAGTTATGGGCCGTATTCAAAAGTCATAGTTTGCAAGAAAAATGTTGTAGTTAAAAATATTAAAAAAAAACAATTATAAGAAAAATTGATTTACAAAAAAAAAAAATAGGAAACAAGTAGCTCAGAGTTGCTTGTGTGTGGGTGTGTGGGTGTGTGTGGTGACAGAATGTATAAAATGTTGGTTTTGATTCTTTGTACTGGAATACAAGTATCGCGTGAAATGCTTGGACATCACATGCTCAATGTAATCTACCCATATTGCCTCTAGGATGTGTGACAGTCTGAATTCCTTCTAGACTACCACGTGGTCGAATTTGGAAGCTCTCTAACCTGTACATATGTTTTACTTTTTTTTACCGCTCATACCAAAAAAACATGCAACCGGCAAAGTACAGATAAATCGTTTGTTAGTAAATGAAAAATAAAAAAGTGTTTTAAAAAAACAAATTACATAGGTAGCCAAAACTACCTACTTGCAGTGTGATTCTCTCATATCTTTATCACAACATCATCAACAACATCATCCAATCAATTTTTCCCCTGCAATAAAAATTTTAAAAAGATTTTAGTAATCTCAATAAACTAAACAAATTAACATAATAAAAATATATTTAAGTTCAAACTAATCTTAAATCTTGTAAATCAAGCATTGACCCACAGTCTCCATTTAGGATTTTTGGAGACCTTACTTCATTGGAACAATGGCATCTATATCGATGATTTTAAGGTCACTATTATTGTTCTTATGAACTCAATATTTATAAACCTAAAATTTCATTTGTAAAATAAAATTATCTTATAAAAATTAATAAACTAATTTAATAGTGAAAGAAAACTAGATTGAAAGGTTCTTATTCCATTGAACTCAGTACTTGCAAATAATGAATACCATTATCAAAGGACTCCCCCTCTTGACTTTGTTACATCACACTCGACCATTCTATGTCATGAGTTCATGCATATACCTTAGATGTCGCTTCATGATCAACACTTAATAATTATGTTCCTCAAAATTGTTGTTAGAAGAATTAGCAATGCTTCTATCCTGATAATCTCTTGACATCTACACAATTATCAGATAAACATAATAAAATGGTTTAGCATTTAAAAAATTTCCAGCAACATCCCCATTATATGAGAGACCACCCAAGATTTACAAATATGTAAAACAAACATCATATATGCCACAAATAAGATGATTTTATTTATTTTCTTCTAACAATTTTGCATAATTTAATTTCATAGAATATGTTTATTTCTATGTTATAATATTTTTTAAATTAATCCCTTTAAATTTTGAATTATGTTGATAATAATACTAATAAAAAAATCAACAATAAATGAGCACAATAATTCTTGGTCCTTTGGGAAGGGGAAAAATTCCCTTGGCTACTTTAAAATATCAACAAAATTAAGACATTGATAATATCATGTTTAATGTTTATAACGAATAGTCACATGAGAAGGGGGAAAATTCTCATGACTATTGGAAAATATCGATGGAATTAATTCATTGTCAATATCATGTGTGATGTCTAGAATAAACAGTTTCAGAGAGAAGGGAAATAGTCTTTATGGCTATTAAAAAATATTGATAGAATTAATACATCGGTAATATTGTATGTGATATTAGTATGACAATATTTTTGTTGATATGTAAACATTTTTTGATGCAAGATTTTATTTATATTCTCTATCTACCAATCCTACTAATACTTAACATAATTGCACATACAACATAATAAAAAAATCAATAACCTTACTCAACTTATAATCTGACTTGATTGTGAACGCCTATATCACAATTAATAATTTATTGTGATTGGCAATCATCTTATAATGGTTTGTCTTAGTCTTTTAAAAGATCAAAAACTTGGTCGCGTCTGCATTATGTTATTCATCTATGTTTGGATATTCATTTGCACCACCTTGATTCATTCTAATCTCAGTCATAATCATATTCTTATAAAGATTACTATTGGCATCTATAATTCCATGCATGTTGATGGAACTAGAAGTTAACCCAACAATCCATTTTATCATGATATCATTAGGAACAAATTCTTCTTTGTGTACATACCGACACCTATATCTCTTCATGAACCTTTTTTTGTAGAAGATATATGGATCAATAAACTTTTTATTTTTACACCTTCTACATGGACATCCAATAACACCTCCACTAATATTTCTTAGATTAGATATTGTGTATTTAATAAAATCCTGAATCCCATTACAATAATTCATCCCACACACCCTTGGGGTGATTATTGATACATTCATGAACGGTTCTTCATTACTTATATCACAAGAATATACAATAGTCATGTATTAATTAAATACATTAATTGAACAAATACAATTTTATAAAATCTATAACAAATCCTAACATGTATAAATCATAAATACATACAACAAATTTCTATGAGAAAAAAACTATAAAACAAGTAAACACCCATAAAAAATCAATATACTTCAGAAATATATATATATAAAATACATACATATATATATATATACATATATATATTAAAATTAAATTAAAAAATGATAGATTTGCTTATTTAAAATAAAGAATCCTCCATAAAAAAATTTAGAACAAAAATCTCCACAAACAAAATGTTGTTGTCCCCGGATTTGTTATGAGAGGTTCTAATGCGTTAAAATTAAAATTGAGGGAAATGGAAAACTTGCATTTTACAAGATTTATGTATAAATTTATTATTTTCTCCAAATTTATATTATATAAAATCTTTTTTATATAATTACTATTTTTTGTGATAAAGGTAATAGCTAGTATACTATATATACTGTTGACGAACTCAATTATTTGAAAGGACAGGCGTGCAAAGAGACAACTTTTATGTGATACAGACCGCGTCCAGGAATCTGAATGTACGGATCCTGCTTTTGCCTTTTCCGTTTCCGTTTCGTGTACTTTCTAGAGACGCGTCAAAACAGCGGCCACGCGGCCTCTTCTTTTATTGAATCTTACATATCTTTATTATTATTATTATTGTTATTATTATTATTATTATTTATCCAATCATCATCACTTGACGTGTCTTTGTTCTTACAAACAACAGAGCCTATGAATGTATTGATTAATTAACAATCAACTTTAAGCGTGTTTGGAATAAAAAAAAATCATTTTTTTTAATGTTTTTAAATTATTATGATTTACTGATATCATAAATATTTTTTAAAAATATTTTACAAAACAATCATTACTCCATTATGTAATAGTAACTTAGGAGTCATTTTGGACTGCATTCCAAACAATATTTTCGCAAAATTTAAAAATTAACATTTTTTAATGTGTTAATATTATTTTTTTAGAAAAATATTATTTTAATTTATTTTTAAATAAAAAATAATTTTAAAAACAACTACACTAAACTTCTAAATATCTAAATATCCATTTAGGCCCTTTGACAGTATGTTAAAATAATTATTTTATTTTATACTTTAACTTAAAAATAATTAGTGTTTTAAAATCATTTCATAGGTTAAAAATAAATTTTTAAAAAATATTATTTTAAAATTATTTTTAAATAAAAAACAATTTTAACCGCAATTTAAAACAGAAAATTATTCTAGAATATTTCGAGATGTACCACCCAATATAGCCTCTCACGTGCCGAAACTAGTCAAAAAAGTACTGCATCTTTCCCTCTCTCTCGCAACAAACGCGCCTTATCTGTGGTGTTCGCCTTCCTCTCCTCTCATCCTATATAAATTTTCAGTTTCCTTTCCTCACCATCCATAACTCCCCTCTCTCGACTCGTCCAACGGAAACTCGCTTTCCTTCCTCCTTTCAAAAAAGTTCCCAAAAATGGCAACACCAAACGCCGAAACCACTGCACCAAAACCGACCACCACCGTGAACAACGACACGGAGGAGCTCAAGGTGGTCTTTAACCAATTCGACGCAAACGGTGACGGAAAGATCTCACCTTCGGAGCTCGGAGAAGTGCTGAAATCCACGGGGTCTGCCTGCACATCGGAGGACCTTCGTCGCGTGATGGAGGATGTCGACACCAATAAGGACGGGCACATTGATTTGGGAGAGTTTGCGCAGCTTTGTCGATCGTCCTCCACGGCGTCCGCCGCCTCTGAGCTGAGGGATGCGTTTAATCTGTATGATCAGAATGGTGATGGGCTGATCACAACGGCGGAGCTGCACAAGGTGCTGACCCGGTTGGGGATGACGTGTAAGGTGGATGAGTGCGTGAAGATGATTAAGAACGTTGACTCCGATGGGGATGGGTGCGTTAATTTTGAGGAGTTTCAGGCGATGATGGCTAGTAATATCATCTAGTTATAATACTCGTTTCGGTTAGATCTTTTTAATCTATGTAGTTTACTTTAAAGTTTATAAATAAATAAAAATTATGTACCCCTGCAGTTAAATATATTGATAATTACATGTACTAATAAAAATAAAATTTAAAAAATTGATAAATATATATATAAATCAAAATATCTAATTTTGTGCGATGATATATTTATTTGATCGTCTTTGCTATTTTTATTTATTAAGTTTTTTTTATTATAGGCAAACACGTTCAATTGATTAAATTAAAAAAATATATATTATGTAATGCTACATATATTAGAAATTTTATTTAAAAATAATTATTTTTTATTTTTTAAAATATAGTTTATCTATATAAAAATATTTTTTTATGGATGAATCAGAAGAAGAAAAAAAATTCTTTAAAAATTAAACATATAACCATAAAATCACTATCATTAAAAAAAAGCTCCCTAAACAATATAAAAGAGAAGAGGATTAATCTAAATTCATTTTTGAAAATATATATATATATATATATATATATATATATATATATATATATATATATATATATATAAATTAACTGGAAAAAAAAGACAAACAATTATTGTTGAGCATAGAAAGTCAAGCTACCTAGCCTGACCAATTTTAGGCAGCCCATGCACGAGTGTGCCCTAGCAGGTCCGTGCGATCGATCCCTAATAATTTTAAATGAATCTAAGGGTGTATTTGGAATTGTGATTGCTTTTATAGTTAAAATTTAAAAAAAATAGTTTTATGAAAAATATTTTTAGCTATGGTTTATAAATAAAATTGAAGTATTTGGTTAAAATTGTGGTTGAGTTTGAGGTTGATAAAAAGCAATTTCATGTGTTTGGTTACCATACTTTACATATTGCTGTCAACTTGTGAAATTATATTAAAGAGCATATACATATATATTATTTTTTAAATATTATAGATTTAATAATTATAATATAATAAATAATTCAAGTAAATTGAACACATCTTTTATTTTTCTCAGCAAACAACTTGCAATGTCATCATGAATAAGATTCATATGTGAAGGCCTCTGCAATCCTTAACTATTCAAAAACATATGTGAAGGCTTCTTTTCTAAATATTTTCTTTTTATCATTAGAGTGCAAATATATATAAAATATTATAATTATACTATTCAAAAATTATATTATTAATTTGATTTTTATAAATAATTTTTTTTATGGGAGATGATGTTAGTGATTTGTATACATTCATTAAAAAAAGAATGTGTGGAAATGTTGAAAATTCATTTACACATCAATGGAGCCAAATTAGATGACACAACAGGAGAAAGTTGTAAATTTAAAGGAACGTTTGTATGAGGGACCCATATATAATTTATTTCTGTCTAAGAGTTTGAAAAGCAGCTAATATCTACTTAGTGAAACGGTGGTTTTGATTTTTTTTCAAATGGGACTCACATAATTTCCAGTTTTTTTAACTTTAACCTAGACATGTGGTTTTGAGAGAAGTCCGCGGGCTTGGGCTAGTTTTATATCTTATTTTTACAAAATTTGAACCCGCGACCTCATCTTCTTCTAACAAGTGTCAAGCAATTTACCAATGGTATAAATTTGTTAATCAAACAATTATATATATATATATATATATATATATATATATATATGGGTAACTATTCATATGAATAGTTAAACAAACATCCATTTTTATCATTTTTTTTAATTGTTAGTATAACAATTTGTACATCAAACACTACTTAAAGCTCTATTTGGTAATGTGTTTCAATTTTTTTTTTATATATTCTTAGCATATTAAAAATAAATTTTAAAAAATAATAAAAAAATAATTTTAATATATTTCTAAATAAAAAATATTTTTAAAAATAATTCCACACTTTAAAATGTTTAATAAAATAACTTTTATCATTGCATCACGATCTTTAGAAAGTTAATGGACAAGATAAAGTCTATTAACCTTTTTGTGTATGTTTAAAAGTTTCTTTATGAAAATCGTATCTCGAATATAATGTCCCTATCAAAAAGCATGCATGGGTCTTCATAGTCGCTGCCTCAATCAGAGAGGTAATCACTCCTAATAACACTTTGGTTTAAACATTTTTTTTATTATTATTAAAGTATCTTATTATCTTGTTGTTTGTCGTTAAAATTATTTGCTTTTCAATGTTGTCTATAAATGTAGGTTAATTTTTGTTGTTTTGCTGTTTCCAATCCGATAAAATTGGAAATTAAGGGCTTGTTTTGTAAAATTGCTTTTTAAAATATTTTTTATTCAGAAAATTTTTCAAATAATATATTTTTTGAAAAAAAAAACTATTTTTGACATCAAGACAACAAAATAATCTAAAAACATAAAAAAAAAACTTAATTCAAAATAAAAAATAAAATAAAAATTTATTTTTTTTCAAAAATATTTTTAAAACACAATGCTGAACATGCACTAAACATATAAATTATAGATTATTGAGACTTGTTGTTTAAAAGGATTTCGAGGGTGTTTTTTGAAATGGCCATTGGATATTTGGTCAATGTAGTGTGGCCTGTGTTTAATTTCTTGATTCGGATATCTTTCTCCAATTTGAGGATCGAGGGATCAAGAAATCCAGGAGCTCTTGGTGACAGAGGATCTACAATATCATTTTCATGGGAAAGTGAGTTGGATTACTATTAAATTTTGCTTTACATGATCTTGTTGCACCAAATCAAGAAATTATCTGAATAAAATGTTTAATTTTGGGCAGCCTCTCATAATTATCTGAATAAAATGTTTGACCATTCTTCACATCTTTATCATTCACATCTTTATCATGAAACTATCTCATCTAAAAACTTAAGCTATTAGATAAGGTTCAAAGATATAATTTATATTATTGTCTAACATATCTCCTCAAGTTAAAGTTTCTTGCGCTTGAAACTTGTGCTATTAGATAAGGTTCAAAGATATAATTTATATAATTTATATTATTAAATATTATTGTCTAACATGTTCACACTATCTTGTGCTTGATTTTTATCAGTTAGAATGAGGGTAGTGAGATTCAAACTCGTGACTGCTAGGTCAACAAACTACGATACCATGTGAAGGAACATCTTACCTAAAAACTTATCGAGTGTGTCATGAGTTGTTTTGAGAATGAGAGGAGTTGATCAGGTTTGTTTAGAGTGAACATATGTTTTGTGTATAATAAGTTTAAGCTTGGTCCTAAAAACCTAGCTATTATGCTTCATGTGTAAAAGTTGAAATTTTAAAGGTACCTAACATCTATTATACAATATTAATTGCTTCATTTTATTTTATTTTATTTTATTTTATGTATGAGTAGTTTCAAATCATGTTGGGGAATTTTAGAATATCAATTTAAAATTACAATCAATGGTACCTATTTATTTGCAAATATCAGATTTAATTGGCATAGTCGCTTAAATTTTAATGATGGCATATAAACTTTAAATTGTTAATATTAATGTAATTTAAGGATTGATATTTATGATTAAATTAATTTGTTATATTGAATTGTTATATTTTTATTAAGTGTATATATATGGAACGTGCTTAGGATTGTAACATATAATCTTTTTTTTTTCCCATCAAAACTCTTAAAAATACTTTCCTATTTTAGTTTCTCATACATTTCTCCATATAATTTAAGACCTTTGTTTTTATATTCCTCTCAAATTTTAGTATACTTTCTATCTTATACTTTATTAACTTAAGCAATGAAAAATATGATTTAAGCAGTTTTTCTTGTATTGAGAAATTATAATAGATTATTGTATTTTAGAAGAGAAGTGTATTTAAAAAAAAAATATCCTTGTAAAAGGAGATATTATGTAAACAGCTAAAACAGATCATGAGTTGATGCACTGTTCATCAAGAAACAAATCACTATTCATAGTTACTGTTATGCTCAATTTTCAGGTCAATTCGGTTCAGTCGGTTCGGTTCAGTTCAATTCATCCGGATCAATTGTAAAAGGAGATATTATCTCTCTAAAAGACGCGTTATTGAATTATGCAATCTAAGACTTTTTTCTAAATCTTTCCTCTTTCCATGTTTACTTTTAGTTATTATTTTTATTATTGATTTTAGTTGGTAATTTAATATTGAAGGAAACAAAAATCTTGGTAGCATTTATTTACCTATTTCTTTAAAATATCTTGAATTTTCCTAACAATTTCATCACTACACCATTCAAATATACAGATGATATGGTCATTTTCAGCACACTGGATTGAGGATCTTGCGAACTACCAAAACAGTTGTATAATTGTTTTAGACAGAGAAAGGATGATAATTGTTTCAAGTTACGTAGTAAGCACTCGATGACAATATCCTGAAAGGACATGCCGCAATCAAGCCCCACGTTTTGGAAATCTAAGGCTCCACCAACGGTAGAATTCTTTATTTCATAAATAAAAGTCTACAAAAATCAAATCATAATTTATAAGACAAGCTAAATAATTGATAATAATAGTAGTAATAAATATAAGCTAAATGATTTTATTTATAATTGATAAAAATATCCTAAAAAAAGTTTGGGAAAAATAATAATAAAAATGTTAAATAAAATTAAATCAATTGAGAAACTAATACAAATATCGAACACTAGCTTCTTAATTTTATTACAAACTTTTTTTTATGTTCTATCATTTTGCACTTCTAAACGCATATAAAACAAGATGTCTAGAACGGTATGAAAATACTTCATTTCAATTTAATCATCGAGGTGAAAGTTATGCATGTTAACACACACCTGTGAATTAAAAAAAATAAGCCCAAATATCTCCTTTTTAGTTTAATTTAAAAAGATTTATAAATACCAAAAAATATTTAATTTAAAAATAAAAAATTCAACTTTTTTTAAAAAAAATATTTTTTAAAATGTAGTGTCGAACAAAAAAAAAAGGAGTAAAATATATATATATATATCTCATCTCTTTAAAAATCAATGATGATCTGTCCTCAAAATCAATAAGTATTCTTATTTGCAATGAGAACCAATCCTTAAGAACAAAGAATTCTCCTTATAATATGAGTGGTTTGCATTTTATTTTATTTTTTATAAGAACACTTGCAAAACGAATATATAAAGTTAGAAACTAATTAAATCCAAGCTTTTCTGCTTTATTCCCAACCTATTCAAGGCATCGATTTTTCATTATTTTCTTATAACTATACAAGACATTCATAAATTTCCATGATGCATAATCAATTATTAATATTCCAGACACCTTACAAAAGAATCAATCAAAGACACCAAGAAACCAGACTAGCAAAGCTGGAGGATGAATAGCAATCTGTCCAGAGCTTATCTGGGACGAGCTGGGGGCGGGGGATTCTTTCCTCCGGTTCTTACACGAGGCGGCGTCGCTGCCCTCGGAGGACTTGTCCGGGCTGGTATTGGACGTCTAGCTTCCAGTACTCTATGCTTCAGATCATCTGCTAACAAATTAACAGTTCCCCGAGCAAATTAGTGAACGAGCTTTTGTTATCCGCAAAGATCATAATATAACAAAGTATTTCCTTTCCGATTTTATCAAACACATGCAATATAGTGCATTTCAGCCTCTTCAAAATATGGCATTTGGTTAGATTAATGATTCTTTATATCCATCCATCGTTTTGACATTCTGTCAAAATTCTTTTCTGGGTTGTGACCAGATCAGTTCTATTTGGCAGTTTAATATGTCAAAAAAAAAAATTTAATAAAAGAAGAAAAAGAAAAATGCAGTGGGCAAAATTTAGGCATCAGTTTTTGGTATCTTAAATGTCTAACGAACCTGCATAAACCGGAGCCGGAGGCATGATGAAGATGGTGGCGGCCATCATCAATATAACGAAAACGAGATAACTGATCGAGCAAATTCTGAAACCCATTTGTGATAATTGAAAAACCTTGAGTATCTATCTTGCATGCTGCATGCATGTTTATATGCAAGCCGCGCCGTCCCAGACTCTTAACTCCATCTTTTCAAAACTTTTGAATTTTATTCTAATTTTTAAATATGGCCCTTTTTTTCCTCGGTCTATACGGGAGACATTCAAAGTTCGATGTTCACATTGCCTAGTCTCCGGTCAAAAGCTATAGTCTTGTTTTATTCATGTTCACACATTGTTGTTTAAAGATAATCTGAGGATGCCATGCTTGAATAACATTGATTTTGGAGTTTTAATCTTAGGGTTCGATTTAGTAGAGATTAGGTCAAAATTGAGGTCAAAATCCCTTTTTTAGTCCTTTTGTGTTTTCTATTTTGATAACCAAACTTTTCTTTTTTAGATTTATCCTTTCACTCACGCTATGTTGTTTAGAATTTAGAGCTTGAAAATTGTTTGTGCTAGCTTGCTACGGTGTTCTTTGGGTACTGGAAAAAAAATCCTGAAAATGTTTGGATGCTCAATTTAGAAAAATCAAATTTAGTTTTGTTATTTTAAAAATTCAAAGTTTTAATTTGACATTAGGTGTAAAGCCAAGGTTTTTTTTTAACTTTTTAAGGCATGGTCATTTCTACTATGATGAAAACAATGGAGGTTCAACTAGAAACCTAACTTGAACAAGTTTTATGTTATGACATGTATCCATTGTAAGAACTGAGAATAATCGAGATTTTATTCATTCATTTAAATCTATAAAATACATTTTCTCGAGCTCATTTGCTAGGCCGGATCGTTTTCGACTATGCTTCGAATAATACAAAATGGAATATATACTCTGTTCTGTATTATTATTATTATTATTATTATTCAAATATGGAAACAGAAACTGAGTGAACTCACCGGACCATGATCATTTAAGCTGGTGCAATAGAAACTCTCTCAACCTCAACAATATACTCAAGAGTTGCAGATGGTGGAATCTGTACACCGGTGCCTAAATCTGCACCACTCTCTCTAAACCCTAAATTTGGAGGGACTATGACTCTCCTTTTGCCTCCAGCCTTCATTGATCTCAGAACATATTCTACCCCTTCACACATTCCCTTGCTGTAAGGCCTTGACCCCATTACTAGAGCCAGTGGTTTTCTGTCACTGCCAAATGTGTCCACAAACACCTCTCCGCCGCCTTCAATTTTCCCCTGGAGATCAATCACCACCAGGTCCCCTGGCTTTGGAGAAGCCCCGCCACCAACTCTCAACTCACAGTACCTGTTATAACAGCAACTGCAGTGAGTTTCAGGACAAGAACATATTTCATGGAGGTCTCATGGAGTTTGAAAACAGTTACCTTATGCCGTTAGGTAATGCTACCTCTTCCACTTCATCAACATTTCTGTACAAGACTGAATCTTGTTAGCAGCAGCATGTTTTTAAGACTGATACAAATTGTGGGGCTTTCTAATCAGTAAGGAATCTTAGCAGTATATTTCAGCTAGCCATGAACCATCCAATCCATTCGATGCTTACTAGATTTTAAAATGGGGTTTTAGTTACTGTACATGGTCAACTAAAAAATGACACACATTAGGGGCATTAGACATGTATTAGAAAAATAATATAAATGGCTTAACTCAAGGGTAGTGTGAGTCTGTTCAAATTTCAAGTCCAAAAAACTTTCATTTGAGAGGGTATTTAAGAAAATAATATGAATTATATTTTAGGTTCTATAAGCTTTTAAATCTTTCAAAGTGGTACTGGTATCAAAACTGTTTAGAATCAAGGGTGGCAGAATTTTCTTATTAGATGGTAATCACAAACAATATTTCTGAAAATGCTGTACCTATAATGTTCTGATTTCACCATTTCTCAGAGCACTAAAATCACCCAGCTTGCTGGATTCATGTCGCTAAAAAATACCTGCTGTAATTTAGTGTACTTATGCACGCTGCATTCTGTCATCCAACATTCAGAATCTGAAAGCCCCCAGTTCATTACGGTCAAAATGGAGGTTTTCAATTACAATTTGTAACATCGAGCCAGTAAACAAGGGGGTTACTGCTTGTTCATTTTTCTCAGTGAAATTCAAACAACTCTGCGAGCTAGACGGCAACTCAATGAACATTTAATTTAATTTATGTACCCATAATAATTTTCAAATCTTCCCTGGACAATCGAGGAAAGCAATATGAATAGGGTCAACCTCAAAATGAAATAACGTGACGGATTGATCGAAAAGTTATGGCACAGACCTTGTATTTGCTTCTTGTTGGGAGACTTCAATGCGGGTCTTAATCTGTTCTGAAACCACACCAACTGCGAGAAAGGCTGCCCATGCTAGCCCAGCACCAAGGCCGAACCGCCTAGTTAATGTGGAAGCTATCCAGTCAGTGGATTCAACTTTGGTAGCAGAATCGCCAGCAGGTTTAGTAGGCTTCTGCTGTTGAGCTTTAACTGAGGCTGGTTGCTGTGGTGGCTCAGATGAACTTCTGCCTAGCTGTGGAGGTGGATTTGGCTGTGAGGGTGGGATAGGTGGTGGTTGTGATGATGAAGAAAAGTTGGTTCTTGTTAACGGATGGGAAAGAAATGGTGGAGACCCGAAGAAGGTAGCCATCTTTTGGGCTACAAGATAGTTTCTTGGTTAAGATTTTGAGATGTGAAATGGAAGAAAAAAAAGTGGTTTTTTTGCAAGTAGAAATAACGGGTCCAACCTTATCCGTTTATGTGATAGAATTTAAACGGTGGATCTCTTTCTCTATTTCTGTGCTACCATATTACAAGACAAACAAACGGCGTGGGATTTCCACTGTAGCGCCCCTCACAGATCACTGTGGATTCGAGCAATGTAATGACGATTTTGTCCCTCGGTGCGCCTGCCTTTTAACGCTGGAGACAGGGCTATTTTCGTTTTTTCAATTTTGATGCACAGTGTAATGACCTCAATGGGCACAGATAAGACAAAATGCAAGAAAAAAGCGGCGAGTTTGTTCCAGTAATTGCACAATTGCGGCTCACAGTGTAATGACCTCAATGGGCACAGATACGACAAAATAGCGACCTTGCCTGGAGGGCGATTTTCGGGTGTTCAATTTTTTAAAAAATGTGTAACTACGCTTATAGCCCCAGTAAAGACAAAATCGAAGAAATTGAGGCAGGGGTGCTTAGGTAATTCGCCATTGTTTTTAAATATTAAATCCCGATTTACATGCGGCGCGTCCACGGCCGCCGGAGCTGCACCGCACGCTCCCCGTTCGACGGAGCGTGCGGTGGTTACTCGAGCATGGAAAATGTTATTCGGCCTATCTCGGGTTCGCCTCCATGTGTTACGTCGATCGGTGCCGCGCGTGTCATCGGACGGGTAACTAGGTAGGTAGCGGTGGCCGGTTGAAATAGAATCTGTGCATTTCTCTCTCCTGCATGGCTAAATACATTTAAGTCCTTGGTCTTTAACTTTTTCGGATTTCTTTGAAATCTGTTAATAATTTCAGTCCAGATGTTTGAATTTGTTCACTTTTATCCTTTGATTAACGTTGGTTATATAATTGGTTTACATTTCAGTCCTTGGTCTTTTAATTTTTCGGTTTGGTTTGACATTATTAAGAGTTTCGGTCCACAGGTTTTGATTTGTTCAGATTCATCCTTTGATTATATATTTGATTTATAATTTGATTAAATCTGATATTTAATTTCTTTTTTGGACAAAACTAAAGTTATTTTTTTTAACTTATAATATTAATTTATTTTTCTCATTTATAATTTTTAATTAGCTTTTTTCTGTTTTTTTTATCATAAAAAATCTCAATTAAAAATAAAAAACACTATGGATACATTTAATTAACTAAATAAAAATTATTCATGCTAATAAAAAAAATACTAATGATAAGTAAAGATTAAACTTTTCAAAAAATTAAGATATAGATAGAAATAAAAATATATTTAGCATTGCTAACATGTTTTCTAAAATAAATAGATTTTAATCATGAATTCAAAAATAGTTGCATATTGGATGATATTTTTATCTAATTTTAAGATGGGTATATATTAATTTACACGGGTAATCCGAGTTGACCTGTAAGATCAATAAGGAAAATCTTGCAAAAAATAAATTGGAAAGCTTAATACCCAATTATTTTCATATATTTTATCTCCTGATCTATAATTTTTATTTACTTATATCATATAAATTTATCGTTATAGATTTAATTATGTTAAATCTATAATAATAATAATTATAATAAGAATAATAATAATAGTTATTATTATTAATATTATAATAATAGTGATTATGTATTCTATTATTATAATAATAGTGATTATTTATTAAGACTCCGATGTTGCTATTGTGATAATATTTTTAAATTAATATTGCTTCCTTTTCCCTTTGTTTTTTTTTTCTCTTTCTATTAATTGATTTTTATAATTTTATTATCTGCACAATAATGATTTCAGTAATTTTTTTTTCTTATTCAAATATTTTGCTCTTTTTTCTAATGTTAGTGCGCGTTCTTTTGTGATCGTTTATGACGTAATACCTATATTCTAAAAAATGTAATCTATGCTTACGTGACAAACTCAACTCAAAATTTTAAACATGTTATCTTTTAATCTATACTTTTTATTTACTTATATCATATAAATTTATCGATGTACAATTAATTATGTTAAATTATATACAAAAAAATACCCGCGGCAACGCGCGGGCAATTATCTAGTAAATTTATTATAATCCGTAGAGTTTTCCCATCATGACATATGAATTCTGTCAAAGTTATATTAAAAGCTATTTTAAAAGTTTAATTTTAGAAAATACAATTATTATTTTGAGAACAATAAATATATATAGAATTTATTATTTTATATTGAAAAAGAAAGATTTTTATTAAGTATTTATATAATAAAACTTGAGATAGAATAACAACCAATAAAGAATGTAGAGTGAGTTTGCGCACATAAAGATGATTCAAGTAAGAGGAAAACTTCTTGTTCACTCTCCCTGAGCACGAAGCGGCGCCTATATTCTCTAAAATTTTGATCTTCTTATTAAAATATTTTCTATGACCATTAAACTGAAATTATAATATTTATAACAGATAAAAAATGTTTTTAATAATCACAAATTTAAAAAAAAATCCATTTATTTTTTCTAGCAGCTATAACTATCACAATTACTTAATTTTTTAGCAAATTATTTTAAATTGTTGTAACAGTCATTTTAATTTTATTATGTCCTCTTTTATTGTAGAATAACTTGTTGAATCCTGCAGAATATCTTATTATTAGAAAAATATTCTTAAAGACAATGTTCAAGTATAAATGGATTTTTATTTTGTAGAAAAAAACGAGTCATGGTTAATTGTAGTAGCCTGCAAGTTGGACTTAATTCCATCTCATGATGAACGATTAGAAATCATTTAAGGCCATCAATCAATTCTTTCCTCCCAAACCTTTTTAGATTATTGTTTTTTTAAATTGACCATTTAAATCAAAATTGACAAAATAGCATATTTTTATCTTATCACGCTTCTACATCACGCATTTATTAAATGTTATTATTCTTAAGCACGGCAAGATAATTAATATGCTTCAAGGATAAATTAACTTTAAATTATATAATATAAACACAAAGTCAAACAAATATAATTTTAAAAATTAAAAAACACAATCACAAGTTAATCAAAATAAAAAATTTAAGGCCGGAATGGCACACTCGGAGCGGAGCTGAGACGTTCGAGCCGAATTTGACCGGTATTTCGGAGCGGGCTAGAAATTAAAACCGAGATGAAAACAATGTCGTTTTATCTCGTTTTTTTTAATGACACGGAACGTTTCCGCTATTCCAGCTGGGAATGGAGCAGTATTGACAAATCTGATTTTTAGAGAATGTTTTCCTTAACATGGTCATGGAATTGCTACGATGACTATCAGATCATTCAAAAATCTCACCTTTGAGCCTTGATTTTTATGATTTTACATACAAATTAGTCTCTCAATTTGAATATATATTGTCATTACGAGGAACAATATCAATTAAGATTTTGTTTACAGCATCAAAAAATACGTTAAACGTTTTGCTAGAATGTCATTTCACTATTTATTTGCATTTTTCATGCTAATTGCCCAATTTATCCAACCTTCTTCCTCCTGAATCAGCTTCATAAAATCACATGTTCATAACATTTAATCAGAACTGCCTGATGCCACATTCTTGATATCAAATCCTAACCTTCCTTCATAATCTCAAAATCAGTCCTCCGGCGAAGAATCGATCGTCATCCAACGCTACCACCTCATCCAAAGAAGGAAATACACCGGCATGCGCTTCTCAAGCTCGAAAAACATGGAAACACAATCGAAAATGGTATCATCTTCAACCATATGGAAAGCTTATAAAGAAAAAATACAGATCATAAATCCGAGGAACAAACAACAAACCAATCCCATGACTTTCAGCATTTCTTAGAGCCCATCTCAAACAGAAAAACCATGTTATCTTCTTAACCCCGTCCCAGACAACCTCTGAAATTCAAGAATCATGTCTTCCTAACAAATCATGTCTAGCCAGAACAGTAAAAACAATCCCCGAATTACAAGAATACAAGACAGAAAATCCTACGATCACTAGGAGATAATAACCAGGCACAAAAAAGGGTAATAAAAAACCGCAAGTTCATATCCTGCTGCGAAAACCCATTTCCCTCGTCATCTCCTCCTTTGCTCTCCTTGTCATCATCGTCATTTCCATTATCTTCAAAACGTAAAGCATTCTTCTCGGCATCGATTCAATTCCGGAATGTATGATTTCAGGGACCTTAACTCCATCATCAGAGGAGAGCCCAATGTTTTGGAGAATGACGGACTACCATTGGAAGAGTGAAGAGGGAGGAAGAGTCGGCATTGTCTTTTCCTGTAGAGGGTTCGTCGCGGCCGAAAGTGAAGAGCAAAAGAGAGAATGGGTGAAGAAAATGGTATTGAAGGTGGCAGTGGTTTGTTTGATAATCTGCACGGTAGCGCGTAGATTGTAGATGTTGAGGTAGGTTTCATCAGCCATGATAATAATGTGAGTTTTGGAAGTTTTGTGACCTTAGGGGGTTACCAGCATCAGGAAATAGCTTTCCATTCCAACCGTGCGATCTTGCCACCACCACCTCCTACCAAAGCAAAAACCCATCTTTTCTACCCGTGAAAAAGGGTGAGGCTAGTCCCCAAGTTTTGCTCGAGACCCAATGAGTTGGAGCTTTGCCATTTGCTATCTGATCCTCGCAGCAGCAGCACAAAGCTGACATTTTTAGATCTTGCCTCAGTTTCCATGCTAAAGAGAAAAAAAAAATGGTTTACAACTGTTGTTGCTTTCCGCTTCATATGTTACGATTTTTACAAAGAAATATACAACCTTGAGAACGGCTGAACAAGAAAATAAAACAAAAGGGGAAAACACAGAAAAAGAACCACAAACATCTCAATCAAAGTATGTCTGGTCTTCGACCATTCTCTCTCTCGTTCTTGTCCCAATCCATTGAGTTTAGTCACCAACTTGCTCTGCTAACCTGCCTGGTCTTCGGCTACTTGCGACAGCTGGCCCTTTTCGTGCCCACTTCTCAACGGGGCATTCGATCTAGGAACTTGTGGACCAGTTATTGGCTTCTGTAATAGCTTCAGCGCAGCCATGATTTCTGCAAATGTTGGCCGCAATCTTGGATCTCTACAGTTTCAAGGAATGTCCAACGTCAATTTCATGTTGATTCACTTCACTAGACAAATAAAGAACGCATCTAAAGTAAAATTACATGCACTAACACGATATATAGTAGCTTAAATTTGATCTCCATGATATGTCCACAAGCTCTAACATGTAACTAGCTTGAGTTACGAGGTTCGTTACAATATGTTCGGCAAAGCCACCAGTTTCATTAGCATTAGTATAGCTTCCATAGGTAGAAACTGTTTATGCTCTAGTTTAACTCAACCAAAAATATAAAGCAATGAATGTTTCCAAACTATGGCATCAAACTGAAATGAAGAACTCAGGTAAAACTAAAGCAGTGAGGATAAAAGGATCCAAATACTCACGTCTGCCAGCACTTCCTGATTATATCTGCAATTGCAGGATCCATATCATTTGGAATGTCAAGACTTCGATGTTGAAATCCAACCGCACCAACAACTTGCATAGGGTTCATTCCGCCCCATGGTTGTTGCAATGTAGAGAGCTCCCATAATATAACACCAAAACTATAAACATCACACCTGCATATTGATTTTTGCTTCAATATAATCATTAATGAAAAGTTTCTATAAGTTTCTGAAAAAATAGTAGAAATATTTGCATACTTTTCATCTGAAGGTTCGTTTCTTAGCACTTCTGGGGCCATCCACTCAGCCTAAAAAGTCATATAAGAGGAATTTATTTATTTACAGGTAATGATTCTAATAAGAAAATACCAGCAATAGGATTACTCAAATAAATAAGAGACCAGATTACAAACTAAATCTTGGTATATTTAAATGACATAGCAGATGAGCTTTTTTGCTGTCAATATGCAAAATAGTAATGTTCTATTCAAAGGTGCTAACTGCTAAATGGCTCATTCAGAATCTGTCTAATATTTTGACTCATTATTTTGACATTGCTTTCAAAATTCTCCAACTTATATATGCATTTGTTTCTACCAGTATGTCTCTTCCTAAATTAAGCTCGTGGTAGATATCAAGAGCATCGAGCTCCATTTCAATCTCACTTTTTCAAAAGGCTTTCTAATTGTCCCTTTCTCATAAGCTTAGAATTTATTTCTCTTTATTCATATCTTCCTTCCCTATCACATTAAATTTTTCTGTTGTTTTGAAGACAAAAATGGATTAGGATTTCACTATATGCACAGAATCATTCCACTATGAATTGGAACAATGTAATGACAATTTCACTCTTCTGACAAAAATTATTGGCTTGGTTATTGAGGATTAGATGGTCATTTTGCAAGGGCTATTAATTACTATTAGATTAATCAGGGATAGGTCTTTTCATACTTTTATAGTTTAGTAAAATAACTAAAATACATTTAAAAACAAAAATTATTTAATCAGTGTTTTGGGATTTCAAAAAAAAACTTTTTAAAGCTCGTAAAATAAATTACACTTAAAATGCAAAAAACAAAATGATATGTAAAGGCTTTCCGTAGTTTTATCTTTGTTTTTTTGTTATAATCAAGTTAGTTGAGAGATAAGTTTTTATTTTAATAAAAAAAACTAGTTGACATGTGATTGCACAAGCCATTGTGTGGGCAGTGTCTCTATTGTTTAAGCAATGTGTGAGAGGGCGTTCAACGGCCAAACAGTGACTTCTAGGAAGGCATTTAAACCGTCTTGGTGACCCCTCTATTCCTAGGCAATATGGGTGGCTTATTGACCTCTAGTTTGGTGATAGGAGCCTTCAATTTGTTTTTCCTTTAGATTTGGTCCATATTTTTTTATTACAAGTGTTTTATTTGAAATCATTTTCATCTATTAGATTTGGTGATCATCTTTTTAATTTCTATTTATTTTATAATATGACATCACTTTTAAAATTGATTTTTCTTCTTTTACAATTTCATTGTCTTTCAGTTAAGATTTCATCATCATTTTTTTATTTACTTTGACAAATAATTTAAATTGATATTTTTTCCTAAATTCATCTTCAACAATAAATTGGTTGAGAATTAAGCTTCTTGATTGAGTTTGGGTCTAAGATTTGACAAGTTGCAAGTTTAAGATATTAACCTTGGTTTAAGATATTTGTTTGAGTTCACTTGGTTTTTTTTAACACATTTTTTTCAGCTTCATCCTCCAATATTTATTTAATTGAAGATTAGGCTCCATTACTTTTTTATTTTCTTTTTTATATAATTTTTCACTAATTTTATATCTTGAGTATTTATTTGTCGTTCTATGATGAAACAACAGTGAGTCTCCAACAGGTTTTCTTAGTACAAAGTATGTTAGATTCATGCGTGTACAAAATGACTCTTTAATACAAGTAATTTCTTTTTATTAAATTCAAGTAATTTGTTAGTACAAAGTATGTTAGATTCATGCGTGTTTTTATGATTACTCATTAATTATGGATAATTGCAGTATAAACAATAGACTAGATTCAATGCAATCTTATGAATACAAAATGACTCTTTAATATTGACCATGTGATGCATGGGCAAAATGCTAGTACTTGCTTGAGCACATAGGCATACATACATAAATCATAAATTCATACTGCATGGCTATGAGAAAGAGAGGTGCAGCTTACCGTTCCTGCGGTTGATCTTGAAGAGAGAAATGTGCTGTTCTTCATCCTCGATAACCCAAAATCACATACCTAGATAACAAAAGGAAAAGGAGTTTAGAGTAATGCTGGGTGAAACTAGGGAGATAATAAAGGCATGGAAGATATTTCAAATGTTTTTCTCAAAGACCCTAGTGAAAAGATAGACACCTTCACTACCCAATTTCTATCAACCAGAAGATTTGGGGACTTCAAATCACGGTGTACTATCATTGGGGTGCAGCTGTGTAAATAATTCATTCCTCGAGCCTGAAAAGATGAAATTATGTAAAAGAGAGAATCCCCATTGAATTCAACAAGATCAAAAAGATTTATGCTATCTGGTATTTGAATATATATATATAAAGATTAATAAAATCATACAGCATCAAGAGCCATCCTCAAACGCCTACGATCATCCAATTGATTGTTAGGCCGATGAAGTAATCTATACAAACTACCTCTGCAAAAAAATGGCATGCTTCAATACACCCTTTAACATGAATACTTGGTATAGAAAAACTACTACTGTAACTCAAAGGCAAGGGCACCACAACTGTCGTTGAAATCTAGTCAATAAACTATGATACAGATTACAAGAAAAATATTAGCATGAGTTCGACTATGAAAACAGAAAAAAGAAAAATAAAATGAAAGTTCCAGTGACAAATTAGCATGTCTGTTGAGCCAATACAATAGTGTACAAGCCTTAAACTATATGATCCTATACAAAATCTTCTGATGAAACCATTTCAGTTGTTACAAAAGCATATTGTATTAGCATCTCCTTTCCATCTTGCTACAACCTTGTTATTTATCGGAACTTGCCCATTATCTCATAGGAAAATGAACTGCACAAGTACTTGAGCATCATACAAATTGCATTTAAAACCCAAATTGAGCAGAACAGGTAAATAAGTCCTTAGAAGCAAGATTATCCCTGCATCATGCACCTAAATAAATCATATGTGTGGTTATAACGCTTATATTATACCTTGGGAGGGAGAATTTGGAGACAGTCAAACTATATCATGTTTCCATGAAAATGATTGCTCTCAACTCAAACCCATACCTTATGATTACAAGTCCAAGACTGTTATCAATGGACCAAACAATGGTCCCTCAAAAAGCTCCATTAGCAGTCAATAAAAAATCAAATATTTAATTGCAGATGATATAATATGAAAAACAATTATGAGCATGGAAGTTGTGGAGCACCAAAATACCTAGGAATAAACTCTGTAACAATTGAAAGATTTGGGGGACGAGTTACTGCTCCCATGAAGAGAACCACATTGGGATGCCTGACTCTCTTCATGATTCGAACCTAGAAATTCAAACCTTAGTCAGATTTGCTAAATTAAACATTTCCTTTGCATATTTTAAGCAAATACTAGCAAGAGTATGAAGAGATTTTGCTAACATGTAAAGAGAGAGAAATGGCAAAGTGCAAAACATAGCACTGCTAAACCTTGAAATTTAGAAACAACTAAGGGAAAATTCTGAACAGAAAGGTACTTAAATCATGCAAACTTAAAAGTGTTTAACCTTGAAAATTCAAAATGTCAAACAAATTCTTAATTTGCAAACATGGATCCTTTTTTTGTGATTGCAAAGATGATTTTGAAGCAGCCAACATTAGAATTTTTCTTTTTTCATGATCAGTTTTTTGGCCTACAGAAGCAAAGCATTTCACCATTTATGCCTACCAAAATCCCCTCTTTGCGCACATATGAGGGGCCAATTCATGGAAATCCTGTCATCTACTATGCAATGACAACAGTTTCCATAATGTGCTAGCATACTGAACAAAGCATTGAAATCCATCGAGGAAAGTTTTCACTGGTTTAGCTGTTAGCGAGTTAAGGTGTACCAAAGATCTCAGATTAGAAGGCTAATGATTGGAACAAATGATCTGTTGTCAAAGTATTGGAGCCAATGGAAAAAAAGAAAAAGAGAGAGAATACTATATCCCGTATCATGATTTGCAATTTCAATATGGCATCTAGGAGACTATTCCATATAATGTGCAAAATTTCTTTGAATGTGTGTATATACCTATAGCATCAACTTAACGAATTGTCCCAATTATCATTAAGTTTCTGGAACATGTGCCAATACTAGCATAGTTATTTCTTCAGCCTGTCCTTGTTTCTTCATATTGGCTACAGAGCATGAAAATCACAATACCATCAATTGACATGACTGCTGACCTAAATCATCTATAGTAAGAGATACCTAGGATGCAGCATTATATCATGCAATAAGGAGACATAACGTACAGGTCACACAGATACATTCTAACAGTATAGAAATTACCACAAGGTTAAGACAACTTCAACTGCAAGCATTACAAAAATATTCAACTATGCTTTTGCTTTCGAGGATATCAAATGAGAGAATTACTAAGATAACAGCAAGAGCAGAGTGGGCTTATACCTCACTTCTGAATTCTGCAAGAGATTCACCCGTAATATCTTGGTCTAGGAACCTCTTCACAGCAACTTCCTATGAAATAAACGAGTAAAAAAAAATCACAAATAAGCATTGAGATAGTATTTATGATCCCTTGTCAAAACTTGCTTCCTTGGATTCCCTTTCCCAAAATTGGTGATAATCTTATAAGAAATTAAGAGGACCTAATTTCCTAACATGAAAAATAATTAAAGAGTATAATATAACCATATAATGATTGAATAAAACCTTCATATATACATCTTTTAAATTGTCGGTCCCAATTTTAAGATTTTCAAATTGTAGTTGTTATTGTTTGAGGGGGTTGGGTTAGCTAATAGAAGAAATGGAGAAAAAGAATCTTAAGATTCAACAAAACTCATTCTTACATTCATCCTGTGTATCATTCTAAAACCAACAAGACATTTATTGTCTTTCTAGCACATCCATGCAAAATAGGGATAGCATTTTTTCAAAGAAGCTTTTGCTTTCAGGTCAACATGAAAATACTCACAGTTCCATGCCAGTCTCCACGATACACCTCTCCATATGATCCTGCAACACAAAGCATGCACCAAAAGCAATCAGAGGAAACTTAACTGAGAGTGAAGTAATCAAGATTTACAATAGATATGAAGCCATGAAAATAATGTCATGTGCAAATGGCAGTACCAAGTCCAATTCGTTCACCCAGGGTAATTTCCTCCCATGGAATCTCACACTCTGCAACATCATCCAGACCAGCATCAGATTTTTGAGCGATCAATGACAGCAGATCTGTCGGATATTCTCTCACCTTCTAAATTGGCACCTAAAGCTTTGTGTTCTCGGTCACCACTGCCACGGCCCCCACTGCCACGACCCCCGCTACCCTTGTCCCCGCTACCGTGTGGCTCATAACCAGCACTATCTGCATCTCCATCACTTCGTGCACCTTGCTCATATTGCTTGTTGACAGCTGCAGTGGTTGCCACCACTGCTGCAGCTGTAGCAGTGGCAGCAGCTGCTACAGGTAGTTCAAGGTTTGAGTCAGTACTTGACTTTGCTGCAGCAACAACCATAGAAGATGCAACAACAGCAGCAGCAGCAGCAGCTGCAGCAGCTACAGGAACGTTTTTTACATATTTCACAGGAGTGACTTCAGACTGCAATGATATGGGTAGTCCAGTGATCTCCCTTGTATCAAAAGGATGTTTGACCCCTAAACCTTCCACAGGTTTAGATTGCTCAGGTTGATTACCAGGTGAACTGGAATTATATGGCAGATCACGAGGAGGCAGTGGAGGAAAAAAATCGAGCAGGAACAGGATCATCTTGATCCTTCACATATCGGATTTCAGTCCTCTGTTTCTGACCATCCTTGTCTTCTGTTGGGGGACTTGGCCTCAGCAGTAGATGCATTTAACTGTTCAGCATATATCTCAGTAAACAAGTTAGGAGGGGCAACAACACCACTTTCAAGTAACACATCATGAAGTTTCTGGGCTAACTGTGGATTCTCTTTGGCAGCATCTATCATATACTGTGAAACATCTTTCACTTTCATTCTACGCACGGAAGGAGAACTAACACCTTCAGTCCAAGAAGGAGAGCGTGCATGAGCACAGGGGTAAATAGGTCTGCCAGGAAGTTCCTGCACTGACACCTTCTCAGCAATGGAAAATTTTCCATAATCATCTAAGGAAATTGTAGATTCTTCTTCACCTTTACTTGGCTTAGTTAAATTAGCTCCCTCATGAGAATCACCTCTGACATCGAATTGGTTCCCTAAAGCAGCAATATTTCTCAATCTGAATCTCTTTTCCAATGTCCCTAGTTCTGAATGTTCTTCAAACGAACTTGTGTGTCCACTACTAGAAGAAGCTATACGAGAAGAGTCAATGTCTCTAGACAAAGGACTGGAAGAAAAGAATGAATCATCATATTCTATATGTGATCCAGCTGCATCAGAAGGAATAAGTGTGCCAGGATCCGCAGTTAGATCAACAATGTATTCCCTGAAATTTGCAACATCTATCACCTTAATAAACAGTTTTTTTAAGCATTTCAATCATTTCCTACAACATATTACAAAATTTTAGAGGCAATTTGCTACTATTCACTGTAATTACCAGCGAAGAATGAGCTGGGTCCTAAACAATGCAGTAGATTTTACATCAATACTGAAAGGAAAATAAAATAAACTACTGTGCACTGTGATTACCTTCCATCATCGAGCTTTACAAAGTTCATAGCCACATCATCAGAACCAGTGTATAGATGCCCTTTTACCAACCGACATGGTATACCAACACTATCAGCCAAAACCTACACAAACATCAATAGCAAAAGGTAGAGATGAAAGGCAATTAGTAAGATACCAGGACTTCCAAACTGTAAAAACCATCTCCTAAAAAAGAATTTTGATGAAATATGGCAAATTCAAAGCTCATAAATATGAAAAACAGTAGCTGGTTAGGAGACTACATCAGTAATATGTCTATGAATTCTCAAGCACTAACATGTGGAATATAAAATGCAGAATTCAATGCTTCCTAAGGAAAAAAAGATGCATATGAAAAATCTCAGGTGATTTCAACACTGCCAGTGCCTTTTCCAGGACACAGTTTTGCTTCTGCAATGTACGACACCATATTTCCATATGCTTAGGTTCAAAAAGTCCTAACCAGGATTGCTATCAACGAATTTGATTTTTTTGTTGCAACAAGAAGGATGAGAATACAATTGCATTGATCACTGGTGCCAGGGCCAATCATTAGTGATTACTTGTCAGAATCTTTGGCAACAACTGCTCTAATAGAAGGTGATAACCAGCTTATCTCCAGTTGAGTGTTTCCTATTAGCATGAATTTCCATGGTTTTTGTAAATACACCATTAGTTATCCATCTTTGAAGAGGTTAGAGGGTAAGTTTATTTAATAAATGTGCTTTGTAGGTCACTTTCTAAAGAACCTGATAGAGATTGTTTATTGAAGTTTGTTATCGGATAGACTGGAGATGCGGAGGCCAAAATGAGTAAATGAGGATCATTGCAGATATTTATAGTTCAAAAAATCAAGGACCTGTTTGGTTCATTTGAGGAGGAAGTATTTTAACCTTGCTTAAACATACATCTATATAGCATGTTCAAGATTGATTTCAACAAATCCATCATAACAATCACAAACGTTTCTCCTGCAGCACAGACTCATTGTTGGATGCTTGAACAGTGTTGATAAAGATATATGCTAAACATGAGAACATAGAATGCTCAAGCACAAACTTCAATAAAATGCCCAGAACAATTGTCAAATTTGTCTGCAGAAGTTCACCATTTACCTAAAACTTGTAGAAGTATCCTAGAATAGGAGTATATGGTACTAAAATAAATAAAAAATGAAAGCTGGATCAATACCTTGAACATCAATGCACGATGACGAGGCAAGCCGATTGTAAAAGAACCAAGAGGCAAAACCATGCTACCAAGGGTTGCTTTCAAACTGTAGCTAAGACTCCTCCATGCTCTTGACAAGTTGCTGGGATCCCCAACTGGTCCACCCATGTAATCAGAAACTAAAACAGCAAGCCTTCGCACCAAAGCACTGCCTATGAAAACTTGAGATTCTGACCTTGACTTGACAGCAATCTCTAGGGCCTTCTGTTCAAGTTTCAACAAATTAGCATCAGCTGCCCTATTTACCAGCACTGCTTCCCAGGTGACACCACCTGAGACTGGTGTTGCTTGCAAATCAACAAGAGAAGGCATCCTGTCTGATGTGGACGCGGTCATGATACCATACAGATCATAAAAACCATCCAAGACCTTGTCATCATAGCTAAGAGCATTATAATTCTGTGAAGCACGCATAAATCTACGATATGAGATGGGTTAGAAAGGAATAAACAAATGAAAATATTAAGTTCAAGAAAAACATGTCAACAGAAGGGAAAAAATCTTGTATATAACATATAAACTTCTATTAGTCTACAAATATCTTCAGTGCATCGCATTGTGAGATATGATCCAAATCTAGAGACTGCAGACCAGGTCTGCGAAGAAGATAACAGATGTCATGATCAAAGAGAAACATTGAACTTTGCCATGTTTCCCGAGTGGACATTGGGGAAAGCACTGACATTTTCCTAGATGATTTTCCAGTGACAATAGGCCAATAGCAGGCACTAATCCATATATGATCCAAATCTAGAGACTGCAGACCAGGTCTGTGAAGAAGATAACAGATGTCATGATCGAAAGAGAAACATTGAACTTTGCCATGTTTCCCGAGTGGACATTGGGAAAGCACTGACATTTTCCTAGATGATTTTCCAGTGACATAAGGCCAATAGCAGGCACTAATCCATATATGTAATAATATTTCCTCCATCACCACAGTATTCAAGACCATGATTTCCAATTTCAAGAATAAAACCATCAATTATCTCCTTGACAGTGCGTGTTCCAACAAGATCATGTCTAATAGGACCTAATTAAGCATTATTTCATGTAATTGGTCTCGTTAGAATAGGGACACAAAAAAGGAGTTGGTGAAACCAGATTCACACACTAGTAAATGTCCAGTCATAGATAATGAAAGAGGAAACTAAACAGTCAATTGTCAAGAACACTCCTGTCTTTACCACCATAGCTTCACTTGCAATATCAAAATTGAGAAGGATGTGGCTTTGCATGTCCTAAACTTTTTCTCTTCCTACCAGCATTTTTGTAATCTCCACTAACTTGATAAAAGTTAAAAAGTACCCTACTCCTTCCTCCTTTCGTTTTCTTCTTTCATATGTGCCCAAAATTCAGATTTCTAAATTGTGTTCATCATTTGTCCACTATTTCTGCTTTCCAGCTGGTTAGAGTTAATAATACAAAGGAGCATTATAGTGAACCTTTAGCAATATTATTTATAATACTATAATGACACTATAGGTTGATAGTTTCAGAAGTTTCTTTCATTACAGATACGAAGAAGGATAGAGAAGGGAACATAGGATAATAATGACACCCTCATTGATCATTTTTCTCTGCTTCTCTTGTTTTCGCAGCTCCATTATCATTATGTCAGAACCAATCTAATTCATGGAAGCAATTTTTATAAATTTAATGGCAATTTCAATTTTGTCAGGAGAAGAATCTAATGAATAACTTCCATTCATATACATGTTCCTTGTAAGTGTCTGCTGTGCTGGACTATGAAAAAGGAAACTTTGAATAGAATAGACAAGAGGAAAATGAAGAGACAAACTTACCCAGTACCTATAAGCAATGAGTTCGGCAGGAGTATGCTCAGGTGCACAAGAGCCCAAACTTATTTGCTTAACAGCCTCAATCTGGACTGCCTCAGGATCCTCTCTTGCACTCAACTCCAAAGCAAGCTGTATCTGATACTCCTCCTCAACATCAGGATCCCTGGAGGTGCTAGAGACTGAATCACGCCTTGCGCCTTCCGAAACATCAAAAACACTACTACTAATCGACTCCGGTTGCTCCACCCTCTCTTCTCTAGTGACATTTGAAGATGGTGGACTAGGACTTTTCCTATTAGCAACTGAACTTAACCAATTTGAAAGACCAGAGAAGGGCTTATTCTCCTGCAACCTTGAATGCAGAAACTTGTTGTCAGAGGATGATTCATTACTGGACTTATGGCCTCTTGGTGAGTTTGACTGCTCTGCATCCTGTGATTGATTAGGCATGACATGAAGCTTCTTTAGAAAGTTCTTCATATTATTATACTGATTTGTTCGATGCTAAAGAAATAAAAATCAGGCCATAAACCTCTCCATTGCCTTGGACCAAGCATGAAATCTCTAAAACACTACCAAGAGAAACACAAATTAAGTTCAAACAAATTCAAATAGCCTCAAAACCCCCCACAACATTAACTAACCATATATCAACCCATCAATTCCAATAAGCTTTGAATAACCATTTCAAGCAATACCCAGTTCAGCTTTTCTAATATCAAGAACGCCCAGAAGCTTGAATTGAAAGAAGAAAACTTATTTTCCAGGGAACAGCAACACCCTTACTTCATAAAGAAACAAAAGTTCCAACTCAAACTCCCTTCTCTACTTACATGCAATACACAAAATATTACTACCCCCACTAACAAGAATTGATCTTTGTTGCCTTCAACAAGAATAAACCAATACCAAGACATTAAAGAATGGATCTTTCTTGGATATAAGGAAGATAAGTACATAAAAAAGAGGAAAGAGTCTCAAGGAGGTTTAAGCTTCGAAACAACAAAACGTCAAGGATGCAGCAGAGAGACAGCAAAGCCAAAAACAAACAAGTGGGAAGAGTAGGACCTCAGGAACAAGAATGAATGACCCACTTGGAGTTTTTGAGGCACAAAGATTTCAAGGTCACTTAAAAAAGATTAATTTGGTGGCAAACTTCTCAAATTGCTTTCACTCTCCCTCTATAAAAAGTCCAAAAAACAAAAACCTACTATGCCTTTCTCTTTCTCTAGAAGGTCCAAAAACTGAAATCTCTCTTCTTTGTATCTCTGTTGATGGGAATGGGATCGGAGTCTCAAATTTCCAAGAGAAGGGTGTGATGTGGTAGCCTTAATTGGAAATTTATGAGGTATGGAATTGAATGGGCAAGTTGGAAGATTTTCCTTTGAAATTAGTGTTGGTGGTAGTACCAACTTGTTGTTTTCTTTCTTTTTTTAAAAAACAAATATATAACTTCTAAAAAACCTTCTTGTTTCGAGTGGATTTTTTTCCCTTGTCGTTTTATATTAAATGCAACCTTTTCCGTTATCTTTTGGAATTTCTTATCTTTTTTATTAAAATTAGTACTAGTTTGTTTGTTTTTTATTTTTAAGAAAATTATTTTTATATTAATTTAAATTAATCTATTTGTGTGTTCATATTGTTTTGAAATACTCATATCAAAAATAAATTTTAAAAATAAAAAATATTTTAAAAAAAATATATTATTAAAATAAAAACAATTCATATCACAAAATCAAACATGCTTCTAATCTATTGAAAAACTTTACTTGCAAGTTGCAACTAATTACAAGTTAATATTAAGAGTATATGCTGCATATATTATTTTTATATATTTTTATTTTTGTGATTAGGCTATAATAAAATTGTATCAAATCTTTGTAGGTAGAGGATGCCATGGAAAACAATATAATTTTTCGGAAAAATTAAATCACAAGTCATTATCCTTAATAAGTTATTAGATTTATTAGTAGTTATATTTTTCCTATCTCTTATTAATATATGATTTATTACAAAAACAGTTCATGAATCTACAGATTTTAAATATATCATTTATATATGTATGATTTTATTTCTAGGGTTTATTGTCGGATTATAATATTCAAAGATGGATAATTAATCAAGACTCTATTAAGATTAACATGAGACAATACTCATATATATTGTAAAATGAGTTTTGTATTGCGTGTGTGCAAAGGAGAGATTAGAGTGGCAAATGAAAACTAGGGTGATTGACTTTTGCTATTTATTATTTATTTATGTTGCAAATTTTGGTGTTTTGCTATGAGAGAAAGGATCTTGATTTTTTATATTAATTTGTATCACCTTCTTCACTATAAATATAAAGGTTTGAGGCTTTATTTAGGAATATGACAGAGATTGTGTTTTTTAAAGTGTTTTTTTTTTAGAAATATATTAAAATAATATTTTTTATAAAAAAAAATAGATTGGCACATCAAAACAATTCAAAAATGTTAAAAAAAATCAATATGAAGCTAAGAAAGATTAATAAATAAAATTATAGTTTAAAGTTTCATTGTTTGTTTTTTAGTGTCCTTGTAAGTCCATTTTATTTTTTAAATTCGGGGAATCCTTTAGTATGTGGAATGACTTTAAATTTGGATGTATAAAATTCTCTTATTTTAATTAGCAAAATCCATATCTCTATAAGAATTATTATTGTTATTGTGAGAATGCAAACAAGTCCTTGTACCCTAAATAAGGAAAAAAGGGATAAAATTTTTAGATGGAAATTTAAAATTTTTAATTTGGAGTAGCACTTTATAAAAATTGCAAAACAATTAATAATTGCAAGTAAGAGGATAACCTAGGAAGACAACCTTGCGGATAAATATACCTTTCTGTCCCCATTGTGATGCCCTTGTCGATTGGAAAGATGGGAGCACTTCTCAGCCAATTAAAATTTCCCTTTTCATAAAATCTATTTTTGAGGCCCTAAACGTGTTTGATAACCATTTATTTGTATTTATTTATTTAGGGAAGCAATTAAATACTTTTTTTCCAGCAGTCATGACTATATGGAGGTTTTTTTGAAAGTATTTTTTTTTAAATATATTAAAATAATATTTTTTATTTCTTAAAAATTATTTTTGATATCGGCATATCAAAACGATTCAAAAACACTAAATTTTTTAATTTAAATAAATAAAAATTAATTATTTTCAAAAACACTTTTGAAACACCCCAAGATGAGAGATGACTTGTGTATTGTTGTGCTAATAACTTTTATTTTTCTTAACTATTGGATGTGTTTGGTTTTGTTATGTGGTTAAATTAAAAATGTTAATTTAATA